>JAJHUR010073489.1:0-30164 GCA_027495735.1 Lutjanus campechanus
ATAGTGTTCAAACCCAGAGAAATCCATAATTTATTCAAGGCAACAATGTGTTTCCTTGTTAGTGGCTACACGGGACACAACGGATATGTCAGAGAGTGAGGAAGAAGACAGTGAATGTGACTAAAGATAATGTTAATAAAACTTTAATATTACTCCATCCATGAACATGATTCCTGCCTGAGTCACGGTAGAGTTTCATCAGCTATGGTGGTTGTTTAACAGTGATGATAACAACAACTATGATCTCACGCTTCTTCATGACTTCATCTAACTACATCTTTTGTTATTGTTTTAATGTGAGAGAGACCTTTAGTGGCAGAAGTTGCATATTGTGTGTTGCAGACCATAATCAAAAATCCAGATGATTATTCTTACTATCTCACATTTTAATCATCATGATAATGGTGTTTGATTAACCACAAAAAACTTGCTGTAAAGACTGTCCAGCATCAGCAGTTAAGCAGCAGTCTCCCAGACACAGGTGTAGCAACAACGTGAGTTTGTTTTGTCACCAGGGACATGATGCCATTTCAAATCATTCAGAGGTTTGGTGAAATTATTTCATTGTGTGCTGTGAATGATACCGTGATGATAATGATACCCATATCAACTTTGGTTGCTATAATCGTGTTATGACATTTTCATACCTTTCATCTCTTTTTTTTCTGTTTTTGAAAATTCATTTGGTGTTTCTGTATTTGTGATCCACTTCCAAGACACTATAGCTGCCAGGGGAAACAAAGACTAATGTTAGACTTAATAAATAAATAAAATTACATATCAATAACTTTTGACCATTAAAACGGCTGCTATGCTGTTTGTCCGTCTTGCATGCCTTGCAACTGGCTGCAAACTTGCAACTCTTATCAAATGTAGCTATTTGAACACAGCATATAAAAAACAAAACTGCGTTGCCTAATAATTCTCCCTAGAAGGAGAATTAGATTTACTCAAAGGAAAAGTAGAGCACAGCTGGTTAAATTCATGCATAACAGTAGAATACAGGACACAGGAAAATGCAAACCATTTTGAGAGGGCACACAAAGTATACAAATGTTATCCTATTGTCTGTCATGTGTTGTCCCCCCACCTGACACCCACCGTTACCCCTGAGGGGCAAAGCTGAGTATTTGGAGGTGGGCAATGTTAGTCCCGCCTCTGGGACTAATCACCTAATGAGGGCATTAGAGGAGTGTTAGGGTCACAGTGATTTGTATTAGCGTGTGTGTGCATGTGTGTGTGTGTTTGGTGCAGGTGGTATCCTTTGACATAGAGGGACCCCAGGGAGATATTGAGGGGACCAGAGCAGGCTCGAGGGCCTAAGCTGTGCCCAGTCAAAAACTGCTTGGTTGGTGATGGATACCTTGCCCCAGGGAGAATGGCCACAAGAGCACTTAACCGTGACCAGGCACAGACAAACATAGACAACACATACAAATGTTCCACAGACAGAGCAAGATCCAAGTCCCAGACACAGAGCAGACACGGCGCACAGCGAGGTGGAAATGAGATGTTTAGCTTGATGATGCGTGACATCTGTAATGCATTCTAATTCTCCCCATCGGAGCACTAGTCTTTAAGAATGATTGATGATGTTGTTTCATCATCTCAGTAAACACAGCTTAATAAATGAAGACCATGTCTGATCACCCTTGAATGGAGACACCACTTCAATGATTCAAAGTGAATTCAGCATTGTCCTAAAACTACAATATAGCGTCATGTAAATTTCATTCATTTTTCATTTCCAGGAATGCTGAGCACCCCGTTTTCTCAATGTTTGTTTTCTCGCAACATCATTTTAACTCATTTTTCCATTAATTCATACAAAGGAACATTGAATTTCATTTCTTTGTGACTATGTATGTGCCCCTGTAAGTGATTTCTCTGTCTCTCTGATGTGTCATTGTGTATGCTTTTGTGACCGGGTTGCTTGACAGTAAAACTGCTTGTTTGACTGTTCAGTAAACGGTGCAGAGAGTAGTAATTTCACAATCATCACATCAGACTTTGCAGACAGCGTTATTACAGATGTGGTGTGGCCAACTCTGCTATTATCATTACTTAACCCGGGTGCAGTTGCCCTGAACATAAGCCTACCATTAACATTAAATGTTAATCACCCATGCAACCAGCCAACTTGCTGTCTAGGCCGGCTACCGTATCGTATTCCAATGTATTCTGCATATATTGGACAGCTACCGTGTAATTGGCTAATACATTTCAAATCAGGTAGATACTGGATGGTGTTTAGAAAAAGGAAAGCATGCAGCCTGCATGGAGCTGACACTCTGCATGTTGCGTGTGCGAGTGAGTGTATCTCTGTCCTTTGTTGAAAACATTTGCATTTTGGGTTCTCGAAGCAGCTTGTGTATTCGCAGCAGGCAGGCTTCTTAGCACAACTTCAGCTGCACTTTTGTATGCTAAATTCATCACATACTGTATACAACTCACCTCTGTGAATTTCCTCTACGGTATTGAACTGCTGTATTGCACAATGTTTTATCCATACACTATATTCTCAAAGTATTGATGGATACAGTAGGCACTATGCACTGCAGTGCAGCAGCAATGTGTCAATACCCCAAGACATGAGTTGACATACACACACCGGTACAGTGAGCTACTGTAATCCTCTGGGGAGGAGGGCATTGAATACATTGCACCACAGACCTAGCAGTCAGTGACATCAGAGGGTCTTGTGAGGTTCCTCCACAGGGGACCATCATCTCGTGGGACCCAGAAGACTACAGCTGAGGTGTATCAGCCAGGGTAGAGCTGTATTTCCTCCATATGCTGCATTTGGTATAACTAAAAGATTTGGCTATCAGATAATTTTCAAGTCAGCTTTGCACAAGAAAAACTATACGGGCCGAGAGGAGGATCTGTTCTGGCTTGAATTTATGTAGTATAATAAATGGTGGTAAATCTAATGTATTTGTTATATACACTTATTGTTTACAGGTAGCAAAACAACAAGAACAGCTAAACATTTTTTCTTCAGCACTTTTCAAATCATGTCATCATGTATTTTGCTGCAAATTTATTATGAAGAAAACCATGTAACTTGGTACCTTACCACAATAATTTCTGTGATCCTTTTTCTTCATCCGTTTCATCAACTGTGGTTTCAGTCAGATTTCCCTAATACAGTGTTGACAAAGGCATGATCTGCTTTTGTTGCTGAAAGCTTAAAGAGAGGAACTGCTTAGTATGGTGCTGACAGCTTTTAAACCCACATAAAATAACCATAAATAAACCAGTTCTACCAAGCCACAATTCTGTGATCGCCATAATAGTGTGGTCCATAGGAAATTACAGGGAGACAATAAGGTCTTTTATATAATAGCAAACAGTAATTTGATTTTATTGCAGGTAAAGTTCTGTGTTCCTAAGTCATGGATATCCTAATCTTGACTCACCATGACAAAAATGATTACATAGCTGAATTACAAACCCTTCTGTACTGGTATATTTTTTTAATGTTCCTTAATACTTATTCTATTATCCTCTTGAATATTTGATTAATTTAAACCATATCCTCTGACTATTAGATAAACTCTTACTCCTCGAAATGACAATTTACAACCACTAACTCATTTTTCAGATTTTCTTGCTCCCTATTTACACGGATCACATTCCTGGTATGGTTTTTTGACTTGACTTCTCTATGGAACAGCTGATATCCATCTTCTTGTGTGTGTTCATCCATCACTAAAATAAACATAGACCCTTGTGTCCATCTGTTTTCTGCTTGTTCGCACAAATGTGTGGATTCACATGCATATTGTATAATGACTTTTCCTGAAAGACTGTGTGCACAATGTTATACTTGCAGAACAAAACTACCCGCAATGCAGTCTTATATTTAGACTATATTTAGACATAGGTATACAAAGGTTGATGTAGTAACTTGAAACACCCATCCATCCATCCATCCATCCATCCATCCATCCATCCATCCATCCATCCATCCATTGTGGGGTTTAACAGGGCGTAGCTCCAGCATCAAGGTGTAAGTTGCAGCATAATGAAGCATTTTTACACAAAGATAAAGACAAAATAACACTAAAAGCTACCAAAAAAGTTGTTTTTTTTTGTTTTGTTTCCTTTGTCTTCTTCTTTCCGTTTGGAAAAGCCAGTGTAGGACATGATATAGTTCAAATACCGTAATGAAAACTATGAATATGCACAGGTTTCATCCAGTGCCAGCAAGAAATGGCTAGATACAGGATATGTGCTGAATTATTTCTTGGCCAGGTGGTGTGCCTTACTCTGGTCTCCATTGTTTGCCAAACTCGTGGTTTAGTGGAAAGCTAAGTATCATCAGTATCGGGCAATAAAGGCTTTAAAATGAAATATAGTATCACCCCGAATTTCTGCTGATTTGACAGGCTGATAAGATGCCCATGCCCATGCTGTCATTATGACGAGTTTGTGAAGAACAAAGACAAGCAAGCACTGCACAAAAAAATCCCAAATCAGTAGTTTTGTTATTTTACCCAGTGAATGTGTTCATTTTTAAAAGCATTGTATTTTTTGTCTGAATCTGTTGTGGGCCATTATGATAAGTGTAGGCATAATAATCTGTCAATTCCCCAGCAGGAGAGACTTGATCTTCTCTAATTAGGTTGAAAAAGATATGTTCGTACATAGCATCACTAATCGGCCAAAGAAAGCTGGAAAATATCACGAAGTTGTTGTTCCCAGCCAATAAATCGTCCTGCAAATAAACTCAACATAAAACCACAAATTGTAAATCCTTAACTTGTAATTTTCACACCTTGGTTATTGTACAGGGTTTAACAAACAAGATATAACACATAAATTATTGAGCTTTAGAGTTGCTGGAAGGCAGTTTTAATTGACAGAGTCAGGCTAGCTGTTTTCCCCTGTTTTCAGTCTTTATGCTAAACTAAGCTGACCGTCTCCTGGCGTATGTGGCATACGCACATAATGGACAGACAGATAGTGGAATCCATCCTCTTGTATAACTTTCTTTTTCAAGAAAGAAAATAAGCCCCTTCCTATGTCAGTGTATTCTTACATAATAATTTTGCAACCCAGCATCCACATATTATAATTAGCTGGGGTACCTTTCTGTTTTACATCATTAAAAAGTTAAGTAATGTGTTCAGTGCATAGTTTTGCCATTTAAACAATTTCACTAGCACAACATAACCTCTGCCATATCTGTTGGAGTCATTTCATAGTTACACAGACTTTAAACAAACAACATAATGGTAGATGAGATGATGAGCAGCATTTGTTGTGTCATGTCAAAGAATTGCAACAGCAGTTAAATGCATAGTAATGTGTTTACATAGTTATATGTTATAAGGAGATGGTACATCATGCCTGCAAGGGCTACTGACAGATGCATTGAAGACACTATTAATACCCTTGGCTTAAAGCAAAGGAAACGTGCACCAAAAGAATGCTATGTAAGGAGCAGATAGTTGATGTGGTGTACAAAACTGACACTGTTTAAAAAATCAGCACTTGCCAGCCACTGGGACATTCTCCGCTACAAGGTTTACAGACTAACAAATTAAAGGAATAGAGAATGACAATGTGACTACATATGCTTGCCTTTAGTGTCAGTTTCTTGGCCCAAAGCCCAAAATGAAGAAACCAAGGAAAATGCATGACATGAAAGTTCAGGTTTCGTAGAACAGTGGGTAGCTTATTAAATCCTCTTTGATCCCGCTGTCTTTGATATCTGTGCTCTCATAAAGAATTCACTTTCAGTAGTAAATATAGGTAGTTCAGAGAGACATCATGACACACACCCCTCATTCCCTTACAGTCTCTTTAAATTATACAAAACAACCTGGGAAAATATGCAGGTCATATAAAAAAAAATCAGCAAAAAGGAGTGGGAATATTCAGTTTCTTGACTTAGCTACATTTGGGATTTGGGGGATTTGGAGGTTTTGAGGATTCTGTGGTTTTGTGATAAGTTCGGAAGTTCACCTGAACATTTTGAAATGGGTTCATTTTAACAGAGAACATGTAATTTTTAAAACCGCAGTGTTACTTGACACATAATTTTAAAGTCAAATGAATATTTTTTTAATTCAAATTAATAGTTCCTCATTAGGTTTCATTAGGTTTGATGCTTAAAATGTTAATTATTTTATAGGGGTGCTTAATATGGATTTTTTTCAGATGACAAAGATAACCAAAAATTACCTGCTTCTCATCGTCGACACTGATAAGTTAACAGATAATTTCACATTTTTAGTTGAGTTTATGCACACCTCAACGTAAGAAAGGCTAAGATGTGTAGTGAGCAAAGATGGATGATTTGATTTTCATAGCTTTGACAGAACCAAATTTGACTGACATCACTACTACAACAAAAACAAAATTTGTGACTCTTCAAATGTTCAAATTGAATTTTTCCCAGTAAAGTACATAAAAAAAAACTTAAATATACTTTGGCTCATAAAGAGAATTTGCCTAAGAATTCAAATGAAATGTTTTGACCTTCATCTGTCCAAATATTTATGATGCATCCCTATTATTTTCAGAATAGTTTGAAGGTTAGATAGAGAACTTATTTTCATGTTCTTGTCATTCTGCTGATCGTTACAGCTGTCTATGAAGAAAGCATATGCAATACTAAAAATCAACAAGTCTTATTTAAAAAAAAAATCCAAATCATTATAAAACATGTTGTGACTCTGATTCAACATTTCTTGTGCTTATCAGACATGAGATTGAACATTGATACTGTCACACTATACCCACAAAAGTTTGTTGGTCAATCAAATGTTAGGAACTTTATGTGTGTACTTGTTTGTGTGTGTGTGTGTGTGTGTGTGCTCTTGTGTGGCTGAGTTGACAAATGTGGCTGGGTTAGTTGGGATGAAAAGCCCTCTGCCCGTGACCCCTTACCCCAGTTGCCATGGCATCTCTCTGTTTATAATTGTCCTAGTTTTCTGGGTTGAAAACAATGACCAGCATCTATCAGAGGCCTGCCATCCCTCCCTGTCCTGTCCCAGGCTATACCCTGACCTGGCAATGCCACCCCGCTGAGCCCACCTTGCCCGGAGGCCAGGCCTGTTTGTTTGCCTTGCCCAAAGTATGACACTGTGCCACGGAGACGGAGAGGTCGTGGCTGCCCCTGACCTGACCTCTCACCCCTCCTTCTGCTTAATGCCAGGGCACTGAGAGTGTGATGACTGGATAACACACATTTACTCACAGTAGGATAAATGAGCATGCACACACGTAGTTCAGCACACAGATTCACACACACACACAAAGAACCCACACAGTCAAGCAAACTTTAAGATGTGATCTTTCTGCGTCTCAGTTTCTCGCTCTGCTACATTTTTCAGCTGTTTGATGGATATAGGTGTTGCAGTCAACATTTGTTGGTTTTTGTCTGGAAAACCAACAACAAACAAGGTTTCCACAACAAAGAGACAAGTCTTTCAAAGAGATAACACTACTTGATGTCTAAGTGAAAGTTTACTTAATTGGAGCTGTAATCTGCCATGTTAGTGGAGCCAGAAAGATTCAGCCCCCGCGTCCTCATTAAAAAAGTACAAACCTACTTTTGAACAGTAAGTTGGAGGATTGATTAGGAAGCTAACGCCTGTTGTGATATCCATTTCTTTCATTGTTCTCCGCTGGCTCAATGCGGCAGGCATTTTCATGGTGCATTCCAATTACCTTGGCGCAGATCAAGAAAGGTGCCAGATTAACTAGAGAAACCTTGCTAACACAAAGAGAATTCCTAACTTAACAAGATGTCATTTCTCATTGATAAGCCCTGTCAGAATTTCCGTGGCTTCCCTTTCTGAATAATTAGGAGGTTTGGATTTGAATACATATACAGAGACTTCAGGAATCGTTAGATACAGTGTGCAATGCTCTGTTTAATATTTCACAAATTTCCTTTTTCAGTCAAGCCCATGAATATTTGTAATGGGTTCTTTCAACTTCCTTTTTCAAGCCCTTGCTCAGAAACATGTGAAGTAGAAAAAGTTTAAGTATATCCAGATTTGATATAATGTACAGTATGTTGCAACTGGTAGAACTCTTCTTGACATGTAAGTTAATAATTAAACTTAGCTCATATGTTGCTGTGCAGTTACGTTAATGGTGTGTCAACCCTTTTCTTTTCATGGGAGTTTTTAATGTTAATATTACAGTACATGGTTAGAATTTTGCTCATAAAGTTTCACTAAGCACTTAGTTTCTGCACACTGCACTTCCTCTCTGATCCAGATTTATGGTTGTCCCTGTTTTCAGTAATCATTGTACTGTATTTATTGTCCTTTGTGGCCTCTAGTCTTTGTTAGCTGAGTTTAGACCTCTAATGGGCTTCAGGATCCCACAGAGGCAAAGATCCACTTTACTGGGGCTACTTACTTTCATGTTGTTCGCCATAGAATCATCTGCATGGAAGATTTGGCCTCACACAGAGCCTCACTAGAGGACATTTGCTGTGAGAGTCTCATTTTTGTGGAGCTCTGGGGGCATTTTAAGTGTCATCATTTAGGCTTCAGCAGCTGTAGTCGAAATAAGGAGGGCCCTTATGATAATGACCATCACCCTTTCCTGTATGCTAAATGACATCACATCTTTTCCCCTCAATTTGAGATTTAAAATAGATTAGTTTCCCCCGAATAATGTCTGTTAGTAATGGAAACTCTTCAGAGGCTGAACTGAAAATACACATTCACACATAGGCCCACACACACACATACATCATGGTATTATCACACTCCAGGGGAAGTCTTATTAATCTTCAGAGTTTTTTTTTTGCCCTTCTTCCTCATTTGGAGGCAGCTCATGAACAATTCAGCTTCTGCCTGCTAATGGTGTTTCACAAGGCTCTGTGGGATATCTTTTATACATCAATAAGGGCAATTATCAGCTTAACTGAGAAAGCAGTGTCGCCAACTCAGCCATGCCCTTCTCCTCTGTGCTCTACACCAGTGTACTGTCTTGACATGCTTTAGTTAAGCAATGCGCCAGCACTGCCAGAATTAAAGGTTTCACTTACCACTGGGCCTAACCATTAAAAGCAAAGCAGAATAAATATCTTGGTTAGGTACATAGTTACAGATTTTAAAAGTGTGGCAAATGTAATTTAACAACTTTAACATGACACCCATGACATATCACCATTTACATCGTTTTGATATTTCAACTTTGAGCAAATATATCGTTGACTTGAAAATAAATAACTGTAAAGCACTTTTGAATCTGATAGTTGTTTGTTAGACTGTTAATTTAATCAGATATTTATCATTCCTCCCCCCGAAAATTTTAGTTTTATTTATTAATTCATGTATTGTTTTAATGTTGGAGTTATTTTCTGTTGCTGCTCTCCTTAATAACAAATTGAAGCACTTGGCACAAGAGGGCACTACAGCCACGCATACCCCCTAGGGATGCCACCCCACCCCATCCCAACTGTCCTGCTTCCATGCCGTTCCATTGTTCAGAAGGGATTGGTGCGGTGGGGGGTGGGTGGGGTGCAGCCGTGCACAGCTGGCAGCATTAGCGGCTTAACCCTTGATGCTAATGCTAATATAGGATTGGGCACGGAGCAGACATTGTGAGCCATATGACCACTGGCGGGCAAGAGTTGAGAGGGGCGAGGAGTTGCTGGTGGTGAGATGATCCATGCATGGATTAGTAGGCAACATGGCAGAGGTAGTCCACGGGAGAATGCCACCACTTGGGTTCAGCTCCCACCACGCTAATTAGATCAAGTCTCGGAGATGTTGGTTGTTTGAGTTTCAAGACCGTCAAACTCTGCTCTGTTGGGTTGGTCGGTGTCATATTCATATAAAATCTCAATTGAAGGAATGATTGAGCTCAGACATCTTGATATTGTATTGTCCTTTGGAAAGCACCCATCCAATTCTTTCCACTCTTTACTTAGTCTCTCCATGTGCTAAATAATCAAGCCTCTTTTCTTTTAAACAGTGCAACAGAATCTCCCAGTCAATTTGAAGCAGTGCCCTGTGGCCTCTCTGTGCTTTAAGCTCCAACCCTCATATCTCTGCCACCATCGCTGCTGGTGCCAGCCGTTGCTTCATCCCTCTGTTCTGCTGTTCAGTCCCCTCATTGGCTGCCCAACTGTCCTCATCTGGTGAGACACCAGCAGCTGGCCAGACAAACCTGAGGTAGTGTAGTGGCTGTGGAGCTCAGTTGCCCTCAGAGGCCCACAAACCTTTGTGCTCAGTTCCCACAGCAGCTCCAACCTCTGTTTATGAACAAGAGGGATCAGACCAGGGCTTATATTTATAACCACACCACCATGACCGCCGCCGCACCATCACAGTAATCACCACTGTGCATTGAGCCTGAGTGGAGCAGACACTTGGCCCGCTCCAGATGGGCACTGGCCAGCTTGGCCCCTCAGCCCGGCAGCTCTGAACTGAAATCATAGATGGGCTTTGCCCCTGCCAGCTCTGAACTGGCAAACCAGTTGTTGTGATCTAGGGGAGGAAAAAAATCGGGAACATGATGATAATGTTTCAGCTTAATCATTTGAAAGGTCAGTTTTGCTTTGTTCCCTGTTGCGCTTTGTACGGTGATTTGTGAGTGCAAGGTCTCAAATTGCTGGACTAATGTTCTCATGGAGAGTGTCTGTGTCATACATTTTGGCAGACTGTATGATTTTGTTTTAGACTGATGAATTTAAACGACTGCCAGAAATGCTATTTATATTTCCAAACCAGAAAGATTAAAAGGCTTAGTGCTAGTCAGCTGTTTTTATTTTTATCTCGTTCTATGTATAAATACTGATCTCTTCCTTTGTCAGCTAATTCTGGTTTTCTTTCACTTTCCAAAATCTCTTTATTCAAGCCTTATTTGAGTCAATTTGTCCCCAGACATGGGTATTTTACAAGGTCTTGGAAGAACATTTCTTCTCTTTTTCATTTAAACAGATGTCTTTTCCTGTCTTGACCCCTGGAAAGATGCAGTTGTGGTGGCTAGAAGTGGGGGGAGAGTGAGGACCAGTCTCACCACACAGCCCACCACAACAACCTGACAATGCTACGTTTCCTCACTGTTAGTGATCTAGTAGACTCATCTAGCCAAGGCACATGAGCAAACACATCCCTTAAACCATCTTTCTACATGTCGAGGTCAGCTTCAGTGGTCCCGAGGTGCAGGAAAGTACACTCCACTGTGCCAGTTTAAACTTAGCCCACACTGACATGCCCATTTGAGGTTTTAGGTTGCGTTTCAATGGTTTTCTGTGGATGCCTTAAAAAACGCCCATGGGGAGAATTAGTGGGAGCTTTGGCAGTACAGCAGAGCCACAAGTAGGTGAAAGGCAAACAGAGCTCGTGGATTGGCCATGTCAGTCAAATGGCTGTAGAGCACTAGCCATTAGCTCATTAGCAGACCCCAGCTCCACAGAAGGCTACATGCTGGGTTTGGCTGGTGCACATAAATGGTGAGGAGATGATAGCTATTTTGCTGTCCAGATCATGGGAATGAGAAATAGCGGCTCACTGAAAAAGTAATGGAAATTGTTTCAGTTCTCCTAGACTAGCGGAGTTTTATAATGATGTCATTTTATGGGCTCATTGTTTCAATTATGTATGGGTTTTAAAGTCAACAGTGATCTCAACAATATTATCAATACTTAACCTTCCATTTTCTAAGAATTGGCATTTGTTCTCTTGAACAAGAGTGCAAAAACATTTTCAAGCGCTGACACAAGGCCTGAAAACCAAACCTGTTAAGGATTAGATTGAAGGCCTCAACATAAAGAGTAAATCCCCTGGGATTGACTGGCATCAGCCAGACTTGCTGACTTTCTTGATCTTTGTAGACACAATTCACATTGACCATTGTCCGTCTGACAGGTGGTGATATGTAGCTCAGCTCCACTTTAAGGGAAAGTATGTCTCAGAATACACTTGCATATTGTGACTTTTTATTGAAGATTTTATATAGCATTTTTTTTTCTGAACAGTATCTGTATAAGCAGGTCCTTTGAGTTAGATGCTTTGTTTAGATTAGTAAGGTGCAAATATGTGGAGAAGAGAATATGAGTTTTTGAATTCTTTTTTCACATGAACCTTGTAAGTCAGTTTTTAAAAACAATGGATAAATTGTGTACTTCTTGTTCTGTGTACTACTTTTTGGACAGGCAATCTTCAGTGAAAATAAGTTCACTTGAAATTTAAAAGCCTCGGCAACAAAAGTAAATGTCGACTGCTGGAAGAGTAGCCATCATCTCTGGCATTCACTTGCCCCATATAATAGCACAATAAGCAAAACCCCAGTCTACAAAATCACTTCCCAGTTCAGTTTGGCATAAACTTGGCTCTTCTCTGCTTTCTGTACCTTGGATAAGTGTTTTACTTTCACTGTTTCAGCCCACTCATGGCTCAATCATTGTCATTCACGCACGCACGCACGCGCACACACACACACACACACACTCACACACACACACACACACACACACACACACACACACACACACACACACACACACTCTCTCTCTCTCTCTCTCTCTCTCTCTCTCTCTCTCTCTCTCTCTCACACTCACTCACACACAGTGTTGTAGTCAAGACTAGTGTCAAAAAATATGGATATTGAATATTTGAAATGCTTTCAGTACATTTTTTTTAACCAGCTGCACTTTCTCACTCTTTCTTCTTTCTGACAGCATGTTGACACACACTGCTGCTATGTTTATCTTTTAATGAAAATCTAAAATTTTAGGCCCCTAATGTTGAGTCTGTGTTATCGAAATTGGTATTGAATATCAATATTTTTCAAAGTATTGAAATGAAATGAAATATTCTAGTGTCAAGATAGATTAGTCAGTACTAGTCAAGACCACCAAAACCAAGACCAATTCATGACCAAGACCAAAGTGTATTGAGACTAAGACAAGACCAAGACTTTCAGGAGTTGAGATCAAGTCAAGATCAAGACCAGAATATTCCATGATATGCAATATATATACCTTGATATACGCATTTCCCCCAAAATAACATACCATAAATTCTCAAGTGGCGCAAACATATGATGATCTTATAGTAGGGCTGGGCAACATGCCGAAAGTCAAATATCATATTTTTGACCAAATACCTCAATATTGATATTTATCGATATTGCGACACTATTGTAGGGATTACTATTGGTGCTTTCTCAAAATACTAACACAGTGAGAATTTTGATAAATAATCATCAGTAATGTTGATATAATGACTAAGTGGGTAAATGCAAATAATTGAACAGCTGAACAGTCTGGTAAATTCAGAAAATGACATCTATATGATATCTAGTCTCATATCAAGTCTAGTCTAGTCCATATTGATATATTATCTTTGTATCACCCAGCCCTAGTGAGAGGTGAAGAGATTTCTGTAGAGTTTTGATACAGATGTAGATTGCTTTCTACTTACACTTAGCTCAGCTTTCTTTATACTTCCTTTCTAAGTGCTTATAAAAGTTTGAAGTGGTCCCAGCTGTCTGGCTAAGAATTGCATTGCTGAATTTACATACTGATGTGTGTTTTCTTTTGGATTCTGTTTTGCAGATGAAATCTTTGTGGTTTAGGACAGACAATTTTTTTATATGAGATTTGGCTGACATCTCCTCCCAAATGGCTCCAGCTTCTTTTCCTGTCTTAAGTGCATGTGAAGGTGGATGTTAGAGGTGATGCAGTAACAAAAATTTCATATTAAAAATCTGTCAAGTTATTGGTTGCATTTGAAGCAGGAAGTTTAACGCCCAGTCACAGTAATGATGTTAACAAATAAATCAGACAATGCAGTGGGAATTTAGAGATATTCCTGCACTTGTGGTCTTGACTCCTGAGTCTTCTTTGTCTGAGTCTGAGACAAAACTGTGCAAAACTGCGCATGAGCCAGAGGCTTTCAAAACAGTGGCCTCAAGACTGATCTCGAGAACTACACACGTGTGCCTTTGTTTCATTTGACTTTCCAGTATAATAGCTCTCCTAAAAAAAGAGAAAAAAACAACAGTATATAGAGATTGCAGTTGATTACAGGAAAGCTAGAAGGTCAATAACAAGGCAAGTGGTGGCAGAGCTAATAAAATGTGAGTGTGTATATGCAAGCATGTTTGCAAACAATCCTCTCTGCCTATAGTCTGTATATTTGAATGTGCCTCATCACTGCCTGTCTGGGAATGACAAAGGCATGTACATGACTGAAGTCCAAGGCCCAGTTGTCTTGTCATCTGTCCAGTGTGTGTGTGTGTGTGTGTGTGTGTGTGTGTGTGTGTGTGTGTGTGTATGTGTATACAAGGTTTGCAAAGCCCAGCTCCTGGACGTATGTGTGTGTGTGTGTGTGTGTGTGTGTGTGTGTGTCTGTGTGTTTGAATGGAAGAGAATGAGATCAGGTTACGCTAGGGATAATCCTCTCAAAGCCGTTTTGTTCAGGCCTAAATCACTGGATATTACCCTACCCATAAGTGATTTTAATTGGTTGTCTCATATAACACACACTCCCGCCTAACGCTAATGCCGCCCTGTAATTGGCTGAAGGCTGCCTCTGCCTGTTAAGTTCATGGGACAATAATGGTTTAGGTGGCAAAGTTACTGGATATTGGAAGTGATCAAAGGATCAGACTCTTAACCATCTCACATTCATTGTCTGGCTTTGGTGCTGTTTTGGGCCATGGAGGCTGAGGGGGTGTACTCTGTTTGTGTGAATTTTTACAGGGCACGCATGGTGTAAATTAAGCATGTTTGTGAAGGGCTTGTGTCCATTGTCTATTTCACTGCTGCCTCGCCTGGACTGGAGATAGCACATATTGTCCTCTTGCCTCCGACCTCCCCTAATTGAAGACTTGGCTGTCCAGATGAGTCCAGATCTCTCAGTTACCATAGTGATCATGGTGGCTTTGATAACCACGGATGTCTGTAATGCTGCCTCCTGCAGACTCCATTGACCACAGTTTGGCTGGCCATCTGGGGTTCTAGCTGGCTGGCTAGAGGGACTTTGGTGCATGCTGGTTGGCCGCTGGCATGTTCAACCTGCCACTTGGCTTGTCCATTATCATCTTTCAGCAGGGGGATTCCGACACAGTCTTGTATAATTTTGTCATTTTGAGAACAAACTCTGAAATATATGTTGTGGAAACAAATAATGTGAAGATTACATGCCGTTACCATCCAGTGATTATGAGACACTAACCCAAATGCTCACCACTTTCCTGTCTAAAAAGTTATAGTTAGCTTAATTTTAAGTTGGCGGACGTTTAGCTCAGTGGGTAGAGCGTCCGACCCATGTATTGAGGCTGTAGTCCTCTGCAGCGGTCGCTGGTTCGACTCCCGCCTTCGACCCTTTGCTGCGTGTCATCCCCTCTCTCTCTGCCCTGTTTCCTGTCTCCTCTTCAGCTGTCACTATTAATAAAGGCACAAATGGCCAAAAAAATAACTTTAAAGCTTAATTTTAAGTTAACAGAGTAGAACAAGTTGGATATGGCTTAAGATTCTCTTGCAATGTAAAAAGATTGTCCTTTACATCTGTCAGTTGTCTGTTTTTATATACACTTTCTTTTTTCACTATCATTTTTAACAGTTGTTCCAAAGTGAGGATGATTCCAAATTGGTAGGAAGTTTGGATCGAAGTGTTGAAAAAGGGTTTTCTCCTGCACTCTTTAAATCCCAAACTGCCTGATGTTTTATTGGGTGCAAACTAGTTATGTCATGATACCAGAAATTTAGTAGTTAATACCAATACCAGAGAAATTCTATGAGTCTCAATACATTATGTTAGCCTAACACAGTAAGTTGGAAGTGTTTCCTCCTTTGGGAGGAGGAGCTATTGCTGCAGCTGTACTTGTTACCATCTTCAATATGTTAATGACAAAAGAACAACACATTGGGCCTCATGCAAGAACATTGTCGTATTCTTAACTTAAATTTCTCTCGCTTTTTTCATATGATGGTCTCTTACGAACAAACGCTCTTAACTTCAGAAAACGGTAAAACCTGTAAATGATCCGCCTGTGCGTATTTGAGTGCACGTGCATGAGACTTGTAAATTAGCATAATTTACGCCCCAATAATACCATATAAGGCTGCGCTTTCTGCTCCACATGTCGGGAAGAGCTCATTCATGAAAATGGAATAGAAGAGAAAAAAGAAGAACTTTACGATTTTGGAGTTTGACTTCCTACTTTCAGAGATCCATAAAGGAAAATCTATCATTTTAACAGCGTCAGCAGTGGAATTAAAAGACCTGCTAAAGCAAATAAACAGGAAAAGTGAGTGCTGTTAATACCGTGTTACCTGAGGGTCGGACTGTCACTGGAAAAAGAAGAAATGTCTCAATATGAAAAAACAAACAACTCGCCACAGCGACAGTAAGGGGCGATCGATGACTGCAGTGAGAGGAGAAGGTTAAGGGGAAGTTTTCATCATGGAAACAGACGACAGAATAAGTGAGGATGTTCACCTGGACAGAGACTTTATAAACCTGCATGTGCAGATATATGGCCAATACACCTGACAGCAGGTAATAATAGATCACTGAATGACTGATGAGTCTTTATATGCAAATTTATAATTATATTATAATTTAAAATGTAGTCAAACAGAATAATGTCAACATGAGGAGTAGTTTGTAATTTATTTTTCAAACTCAAAATGCCTTCAAACTAATTAAATATACAGTTGTTAGTGAAAAACTTTGGTTTGCATACCAGCAGACTGACTGCACATGACTCTACGACAGGTCTGGACCACTCGTAAATTGTGTTCATATCAGAAAGAAAATTCAAAATACGAGAAAATTTGTGAATGCCAAACTTCTCTTAAAGAGGACCTATTATACTAATTTTCGGGCCTTTGTATTGAGTCTTGGACTCCTATAGAGCAGCTACACACGATTACGCACACACAAAGCTTTGTAGATCTTCAGGACGCTGTGCCTCTCTCTGCATCTCCTCCTTGTATTTCGTGCATCCCGCGAAAACGGTCTGTGTAATTTACTCCACCCCCCAGCCCTCCTCCATGTACGCCTCCCGCCAAGCCCACTCTGCTGTGATTGGTCACACTCCCGAGGACTTCCGAAGGGCTGCCAATCGCTGCCGAGCCGCACCTCCTCATTTAGCCGGTGCAGGAGTAAACAGCAAACTTTACTAAGAATTTCTCTTTTGAAAATGACAAGTTTTGAAATACAGCCGTATGTTTTGGATCCCAAATCCGATCCGGAGGTACAGACTGGACAGCCTGAAGTTTCTCCAGAACAGAGGTTACTTCATGACGTCTCTGAATGGTAAGTAACGTGTTAGGCGGAGCTTGTTATTGTCATTACCTGCTTCGTTTTTGGCTAATCCAGCTTCGTACTGGCCCATGTTGACAAAACAGTCCCGTGTGAAATGCTGTAGACAGACAAACGTGGAGGTATTTTTCTTTCACTGACCGGGAAAAAGCAACTCTATCCACTTCTGCCTGGCGCTTGCCTCTTTAGGAAAGCTAAACAAAGTTAACTTTCCCTCACACCAGAACAAACATTTTCTGGGAGCCATTGCTCAAACGTGCTAACACTGTGAAATTGTTGTAGACAGCAGAGCAGCGCACAGCGATACAACTTCCGAAGCAGAGCGGGGGAGAGGGCAGGCCTAGAGCATATGCCGGGGTATTCCCATATAAGTAAGTCTGGCACACATTAACGTCAATGCGACCTCACTGTTTAAAAAAGAGTCAGAGAGTGTAAAACACAGCGTGCAGAGTCATCTGAAACAGCGTGCAGGGCTCACTTCCAAATGCACGAACCTCATTATTTGACGCGTTGGCATCGTTGAACACAAGTATCTAACATTATAACATTTATAGGTCAGAAAAGAGGGAAAAGCATAATAGTTCCCCTTGAAATCACTCGTACACTCCACTTAAGAACAAATCTGTTCGTACAAGCGGTTCTTGCATGAGGCCCATTGTTGTTTTTCCATGCTGGTAGGCGTTCTACTCCTTCCCATGGCTTTTCATGGCAGACTAAAACACTTATAGGCGTTTATGCTGTTCCCACTATGTCTGGAAGAATTTCATCCCTGGTACCTATGGCACTGTGGCGAAACGAGTACCGTCATTTTCAGAATTTTGACATTGACTACTGCAGTACCTGCTTTTGTGACATCCCTAGTGCAAACCAAATAATCCTTCTATGATGGCATTGTTTGTCTCTCCCATGCATTGAGCTCATCTTCCTAAGAAATGCTGATTTAATGATATTTTAGAATTGCAGGATGGAGTTAAACACACAACATACTATTCTCAACCAGCTGATCATTTTAAAAGCTTACAGTATATCAAATCCATCTCAGCAGTAAATGACTTATGCTGAGACTCATGTGACTAAGGGCAAACAATGACACGAGACAGTTCATCTCCCTTTCTTCCCACTGCTCTACCTCTTGCCCTCACACCAAACCCTATTTATTGTCATCTGTTGCAGACAAGGCTAAAAGCATCTATTTCTCTCTAATCCCCTTTAAGAGTGGTGCACAATTTATTTTTGCGAGGCCATTTGTCCCAGACAATATGCACTAACAGGGTAGACTTTGTGCTGCTCACTTGCTCACCCACCCACCCACAAAACCTCCACTACCATCGCACAGGTGCATCTGTGCATGCCCTGACCTTGGGTGCAATGCAGAGCTTGTCTTTATGAGGCCTTGAGACATGGCATTTGTGGCATTTAACCCCCTCATCACTCTGTGACCCCCATTCACCCCCTCCCTCTGCTTTGTACTGTCATTCTTTTTTCCACCCTCCTTCCTCTCTGGCCCTCTACCTCACATTCTACTCTTCCTGCATATTCATCCTCTTCCACCCTCCTTGCTTCCTTGTTAAATCTCCTTCTGTCACTGACTTCAGCCCTTTAACCTGGCAGGTAAACAGCCATGCTCCAGGTGTGTGTGTGTGTGTGTGTGTGTGTGTGTGTGTGTGTGTGTGTCGGGGGTAACCAGACAGCCACAGAATGTACCCCCTCATCCCCTCCTCCCTTACACTGGGATAGCTAGGAGGGTAGAGAGAGCTTGACAAGGTCAGTGAGCTTTGTAGCTCATAATTACCCAGCCTGGGTCTACAGTAGATATGTCAAAGCAGCTGGACCATGCAGGGTTCACACTGTATAGAAGGAGATGAATCTGTGGGCCAAAAATTCTTAAAATGGATCGGTAATTTTATCTTAGGCTGTACCCTGTCTTTACAGTGCTGGTTGTGTTTTTTTCCTGAGGTATACAGTAAAAAAGAGTCATTTTGTTAACCATGAATGTTCACAGTACATTTCAGATCAAATTAGATTATGAGTTCTTTTTTTGTGCACAGTAGCAAGTCCTCCAAATTAAATGTTTAAATATGACATCTGTCTCAGCTCTCCAAAGTGGCATGATATGGGATGACATCATATGTAAGCGCTTTCCAAAACTGTCTACAGTTACTACAGTTAGTTTTAGGCACAAAAACAAGTTGTTTAGAGAAACATGATGGTTTGGGTTAAAACAGCTATTTGGTTTTGATTAGTGCTGTGACAATACTATAATTTCTTACTTTATTGCAATGCTTTGAAAAATATCTATTCAATGCCAATTTTGATACCACAGGGAAAAATTGATGTTGAAAAATTAAGAAAATAAAATTTTAGATTTTTTATTATAAGACAAATATAACAATTAGGGATGCATCAATCTGATTCTGTCCTCACGTACCCGTACTCGTACTTGTACTCCGATACCCCACGCCCGATACCACGTCATGAAAAATAGTCACTCGTCACAAGCAAACATTTAAAGAACCAATATGACACAGAGTAATTAGCTTCTAGGCAAGAGGGACATGGAGAAGCAACTTAGATAATACACATGTAAATCTGTAATTAAAATACTAGTTAAAGTGCTGTAAATGATAATGAAATAGTTATCATATGTAACACCATTTGTAACAGTAAACTTAATTCTGCAAGTCCATAATAATGTTGTGTAATTATTAAATAACTGCACAGCTTAATAAGGAACACAAAATTAGTAAAGTAACTTACTACAAACAACCCAAAAATGTGTAGTAGCTGTGATTACACTAGCAGCAGGAAACAACAACAACAATTTGTCACATTTAGAAATTGAGGAACATCTGATTAAAATAAAACATGTTTTTAAAGTTACTGAAAGAACTGTAATGGCATTAAGTACTTGTATCAGTACTCAGTATCAGCAAGTACCCAAATGTTAGAACTTGTACTCGGTCTGAAAAAAAGTGGTATCGGCACATGGCTAATAACAAGCCTATAACATGACAATGGATATAGAAAATAAGATGAGCGACAAGAAGTCAGTGAGTAAGTGAGAGGAGGAAGGACCATGTGGGCACTGCAGCAGTGTGTGTCAACTCACTGTTGGAGAGAAGAGAGAGCAAGAAAGTGCAGCTGCTACCAAAGTATTGATACTGCGAACAAAGAGTATTGAAAGCATTGATATTTTTGATGACAATAGTTTGGATTATAGACCTTTGCTCTCATCATTAAAATTAAGGCTGTCAGTGTGGAAAAAAAATCATATTACAATTATTTTGACAGACATTGTGATTGCAATATGATATGAGATCATTTTTGCGTCAGAATTTTAATTTTCACTGAAAGAAAATCATGATGATGTGACATTTGTTGGGGTCTGTACCAAACAAATGTGTTATCTAACATCTGGTGAACAAGATTTGTAGGCCAGGACATCTTCTCATTATGACAGGACTTCATTATAATGCTGTTTTGCTGTATTGCAGTTGGCTATATTGCAATTTTGATAATATTACAATTAATTTTGCAGCCTTAAGCTACATGATTAAGGTTGGGGCACAGTTATATCCGTAGTTAAAACAAACTATCATTGAGTGTCAGTTGGAAATAGGAAGTAAAAAGTGGTCTCCTGTGTCAAACATCTTGTTGACCTGTCTTCCCTCTGTCTTTGTCGCTCTATAACAACCTCATGCTACTTCTTCCTTTGCTTTCAAAGATCCACCTGCTAGAGGCCTTGTACTTAAACATATTTCATTTTGGCTCTTTGCTGAAACAACTGATGATGTCATGTTTTTTTGTTAGGACAGTCTCTTCAACATTTTGGCCTGAAGGGAACTACATGTCCACAGGTGTCTAAAAGTAGGGAACATGACCATGCTCTATAAATGTTATGGTCATCTCCCTGTTAGATTTTTATATTTATTGTTAAGTTAAACTTCAAATTTTAGCACGATTGACCTGCCTGAGTGGTGCTACAGTTAAGAAATGGTCAGGACGTCAATTATGTAATTTGAATCATCATCAAATTTAATGGCTTTCTGTGTATTGTAGTAGTTGTTTAGCATGAGCTGACAATCATAGTTTCCTCACGTGATAGACCAAAAATCCCTATAAAGTTCTCAGTGGTATCTCTTTATCAATAAATGTTAAACTGATCAAACATTCACTGATTGATGTTATGTCATGTTAGATAAACATTTATTCTGTATGATCTTAATGATATATAGTCCTTTCTACTTATACACATCCCAAACCCATCCAGAAATCAAGTTTTTTCACATTATGTTAAGTCATGTTTGCCGACTTCCTTCCTTACCTTGAATAAATTACAGATTTTTCTGGGTTTAAAAATTGATGGAGAATTTGGAATAATGAAAGTACACAGCTCAACAAAATATATAACTTACATCAAGTGTTTTTAGACATTTTAATGCAGAAATGTTACATATAGCTGTGATATTTATCTCTCTCCAGATCCAGTAGGTCTCTCTCCCGAGAGTAAGATATGTAAATGTTGTCAATCTTAGAATTTAATTGTCTGCCATTATCTTAACACTAGAACGGCCACGACGGTCATTTCGACCGTTTTGAAATTTACATGTGCAATAACTTTGTTGAATAAAAAAATAAAATCCTGCTAGTTCTTGACTTTTCACAAAAGTGTATGTATTTTTATTTAAAGTTGTTTTTACATAAATTACACAAACTACAACAAAAATATCATCATTTTTACCTATTTCGGCCGTGAACGGTCATATTGACCGTACGGAATTTCACGCTGTTCTATTGTTTATTTTTTCCGCGGTTGATCTATTTTTAGCCTTTTCCGCAGTCACGTTATTATTAGACAGAGATCGAGAGATCTACAGATAGGGAGACAGAGAGATAGAAATAAAGGAAATGTCTGAAAGACCAAGGAGAGACCTGACACTTACCAACGCCTTGGAGCTACTTCAGAACTTGGACAGCGGCGATTCTGATGCAGGGGAGCAATCAGAGGTGAAAGTGACAGCGACCTTTCTTGGAATGATTATACTTCATTCTCATCAGAAAGTGATTAGGAGTCCATACGGAGGAAAAAGACGTGGCTACTAAAGTATTCAGCACTTGCGGAAAATGCCGCAAAGTCGTGTGTAAATTGCGCAAGGAGAGGAGTCAACGTGCGTTGACAGTGAATAGGGGAGACTGGGGACGTTTGTAACACTAGTGTGGATTTCTCTCAGTTATTCAGAGATTATTTGGAACAGACAAACCAAATCTTAAACCTATATGTTAAATAGACATGCACTATTGATTTAATTAGTTAATATAAAATTGTATTATGGCTTTAGTCTAAACTTTGTTCTTGGCTCTTTTGTTTTAGATCAGCTTGTTTCGACCTTTTTAAAAATAATTTTGTGTATTATAAGTGTTTTTAAAATGTTTCCTAAAGAAATAAGACATTTTTAATGGTTATTTTGTGAAATAATTTTCTTGTTCTGAGTTATGAATGAATGAATTTGTCACACTGGTGTCAATATAATGTGCAATAATTACGGTTTGATATGTGAGATGATATGAATATTGATATGCCTGAATTTAATTTGTTAAAATGTGCATCTATGTGTTTTTTAATGTTTTAAAAGACATCCTAAGACAATAAATGCATTAATCTCTCACCTGGGTATTTAACATAAGAGATTATTAAGTTTGGATTCTAGAGGTCAAAATGACCGCCTACGGCCGTTCTAGTGGGTTTAGAATTCTGGCCTTTCTAGTGTTAAGTCAGTCCAGTCCAGAATATCTTTTTATTGACGACAATGTAAACTTTAAAAATGAATTATGCTAAATGTATGTTTGCTATGACTCGTTCACTTTTGACTGCTCCTGAACAACACTCTTTCACTTTGAAGCAGGTGTTTCTCGGGGGGGAAAAGTTTAATTTTAATTCATTCAAAAGAGGAGGTTTTTCTCACTCTGGTAAAGGTTAATGTCTCCATAGCTTCTGCTGTTGGTGGTGCTATCAGAGATGTGTATCTGATTGTTTCGCACACCTTCACTCGCTGCTGTCCTTTGTGGATTCCCAGTAAAACAGCCCTCACTCACCTGATGATTAACAAGATTTAAGATGGAGAAAACCACATGGGGCCTCATTAACATCGTAAATACTTATCCCACTGTTCCATATTTTTCCCAATTTATCATTTTTCTATGGTATTGTGAGAAGAGAAGATGGTAGAGAGAGGGTTAGGAGAGTATACAAGACGATGTAAGAGGAGGGGAGTTTATGGTGTTGTGGGAATGCAGACCCACCCTTCTCCTCCTCTCTCCTCGAAGGTTGATTCCCAAGATGTGGTCTTACTCTCCTCTACAGGTTCCTCTATGGGCCCTACAATGCCCCCCTGGCCCACTACTTCCCAACTCCCTCTCCGTGGGCTCACTCTCAGTTTTTTACAGCAACTGCAATTATAGTTATCATGCGCTGACACAACCACTAATGAGGAAGTATGGAAGCAGCAGAGGAGGCTGCACAGACAGAAGAATAGTAGAGAATAGTAGAGGAAGAGAGTGAGAGAAAGTGATTGTGAGACCCTGAGCTAATCATAAAACCTCACTGAATCATATTAAAGTATAATTTAATAGTTAACAAGTTTTCCACAGTTTTAAACTGCATTTCATTTTATTTAAACTTAGCCGAGCACACTTAAAAAAGTTTCATAAGACAACAACAACCTTTTAAAACTATCTTACCGTCATATATTGTTTGAATGAGGACAGAAAACCCTACCTTACCCCCTACTTTTGTAGACTCCTGATGTTATGCCACAGTCCTGTAACTGTAACAGCACGAAAGGGAACAGCTTGAACAAGCCGACATGAAAAAGTCTCGGAACAGATGGGTGAAACAATAGAACTTTAACGACATGTGATACATAGTCTCCTGACTTCTTCTGTGATTTCACAAGATGCCAGTTCTCCGTTTTTCAAAGGGAATACTCAAAATGGTTATATCAGGATGAATCAAGACAAAGCTACGACATGACTCCTGTATCCAGTATGCCACTTTATAGACATACCTGGTGTTTTGATCTCCACTTGTATCTATGTCTAAAAAAAAGATAAAAAAAATATGGGATATGTTTCATTTTAGTGTTGCTGATAGATTCGACAGACAACCCTCATTAGACCAATCCTTTGAGCTGTAGGTCATGCAGGAGGTAAAATCCGTCAGATGGAGGTTTCTTTTCTTTTTTGGTCATCTCTCCATTGAAAAACATATATTTTTTCCCTAGTTTTGATACACTGTCATGTTGTGGGTCAGCTCCCAGAAATAATCAGGTGACAGTACAAATATAAAATGACACTTACCCGGGACATCACATTTCTTGTTACACTTTCTTAATGATACTCTTTACAAGGCTGTAGCTGAGCCTTGTGCATGTGTGGATTCATGTGAGACACGACACAGTCATCACTATAGGCTTCAAAGGACCTACATCCATCGTCATGTCAGTCAAGAGAGCAGTAAATATATACTTGCATACCACATTAAAAAGAAGGTTCAATGTGCCTTTATTTATTATACACTGGCAATCCAAATACTCAGCGTCATGTCACATTTTAATAAAACAACCTGCCTTACACATACTGTATGCCAAATCTTTTTGTCACCACCTTCACCCCAATGCACCCTTGTTGAAAAGTGTGATAAGCCATAAAATAGATGCTCTCCTTCACTGGTACCAGTGAAGCAATGCAAACATTTCATCTCTTTGGGGGATAGAAAGCCTAAGGCTGCATCCTGTTTTTGGCAGCTGTAAAGATAGAAGTGCCTCTTCTCTGCTCCTCTGGCACTTTGCCTTCTGGGGGAAGAAGCTAGGGGACAGGTGGGGACCGACTGGCCCATGCCAGCTGACCTGTCAGCTTTAGACCCTGTGTGTTTGAATAAAAGTAAGGAGGGGAGGGGGGAGTTTGGTGAGGGGATGATGGGCCTTGGTAGGGTATGCGTGCAGCGTCTGTTGAGTGTGTGTGTGTGAGAGAGAGAGGAAAAGAGATGGAGGAACAGAGGATGACAAGAGAGGGAGACAGAACAGGATGGTACTGCTGATGGAGATGGGATGTGACAGTTCTCCCTGGGATTGTGTGATTAATTGGGATCAGGTCACCTCTTCAATGTCTGGACAGTAATGCTATGCAGTCTCATATGGCTATTTACATACAGTGGGCTCTCTGGGCTCCACACACACGTGCACGAACAGGGGAAACAAAACACACACACACACACTCTCCTCTATGTGGAATACTGTCATTATTTTTAGCTCAGATACTAGTCCAAGTTGTTGTAGTAGCAGCAGTGGAGCTTGTTGGTTTCCATGTTGTATTCAGATACAACTTTTTTTTCTTGTTTTTCTTTTTCATATTTTCCTTGTGCTGGAACAAATATATGTACTTGACAAGAGCTCCTACTAAGAAAGTGGTTGTCGGTGCTGAAGTTCCTGTGTTACCTTTTGCAAACTCTGTCTCAAAGCGCCAGCCCCTCTTTCAGAAGAGGGGATAAGATAGCATCCCGATGGAAAGCGCAGATACTAAGAAGACACATGGCACTGAATAATTTATGGCCCAGCAAAATAGAGACAGCCACTTGAAGTCCTGAGTAAGTAGGAGATATAGACAGTGGTGACATATCAAGCCACAATAAAGACACAGGGAACAGTAGAGAAGGCAGGGGGAAAACGTTCTGTGAATTTCCTGAGTTAAGAGTTTGTTTTGGTTTCCCTGCTCTAGCTGCCTCTCTGTTTGAAAGTTGTATTGCTCTGCCTTGTTTACCAAGTCCTCTTGCTGCTCGCTCTGTCACACTGGGGATAGTACCCAGGTGAGCGCTGCTACACACAAGGAAGAGAGAAGCCAGTGGCCCTTTGATTCCGGGCCGCTGGTTCCCTCAGATCAGCTATTCTCTCTATACCCCGACGAATCCACTGGCAGAACAGCCAGTGTAACGGAGGGAGACACTTCCATCCCAATCGGTGGCTGGCTGACGGGCTGCCAGGTTGGGTGCTGGTTGCTTGCAGGCTAGGTGGGTGCGACATTTAAGACTTGGCCCCTGTTGGGCACTGAGACAGACACCCCAGACGGCCGTTGGAGCTTCCAGGCCCGACCAGTCTCTCCCCATTACACCTCAGCAGTGCTGATGATGGCAGGTCGCGGCGGAGAAGCTGTCCTCATGCCGCCCGTCACATCCCTGCCACTTTCATCTCCTTGCTCACTTCAAAAGTGACATCTGTCATCGCTAAGAAGCTCGGAAGCGCCGTGTTCCTGCGATGTGCTGCTTTGATGGTGATTTGGCCCCAGGCGTTTGTCATACATAACTTAGGTGAAGAACAATGTGATATCAGACTTGGATTTTAAAGGAGAAAAAGAGTCTAAGTACACTACAGGCGGGTAAAATCAAAATCACTCTAACCACTGGAGGGAGCGAATCAAAGTGCAGCATGAGCTGGTAGAAGTAGCGTTCGTTGCTCGTATCACAGTCTTGTCAGTTTTCTTCTTGTTCGCCTCGTTACTGTGTCCCCATCTGTGAAATGAAGCGGCTGCCAATGGCAGCCAATCAGCCTGGTCGTATAACTGTGTGCCATTTGGAGAACTTTCTGATGGTATGCTTTTGCTCTGCACCCGCAGCATTGCAGCACACGAGAGCAACCAACAACAATATTATCAACAAGCTTGTCACCAGAGTTCATGAGGTACAGGCTGCAGTCAGACATACCACAAGTTTAGTGTGAAGCCTATTTGTCTGGGTTAAATAAGTGTGTGCTGGATGCTTGTGGAATGTGGATTGTAGAGTGTATTTGAGTGAGAGACAGAAAGACTGAGTGGTTTTGTAGCTTACTGCAAGGTTCTGTACGTATGTTTCATGTGTGCGAGTAGCTCTGTGTATGTGTGTGTGGTTTGCTGTGTACGCAGCACAAAGAGCGCTGTGTGTGTGTGCACATGTGGCTATTTGTAAAACTGAGATATGATGACCCTGACAATGCTTTTCAGCAGAGCTGTCAAAAACACGTCCCTCTTACTGACCTTGTTTTGGCATCAGTGATACTTGACCCTCCATCTTTAGCAATGTCCAAATCAACTTATGTAGTCTTCATATCTGTCAATGTAACCTTTAGACCCAGCTTCTCTCACTGTCTTTTTCAACCTCGAGTTCTCATTGTCTTTACTTGTTTTTTGTCTCTGTTTGTCTCTTGCTGTCTGTCTCTCTCTCCTTCATTCTTCCAGTCTCTGAGGTTAACCCAGAGTTCAGCCATTCCTCTTTCTCACCTCTCTGTGACTGACAGACCTGTCTTCCAGATGGCTGCCAGATTGCCAAGCTCCTTGTCAGTTCATATTAAGCTTTGTTTGATTAATGCATAATTTAAGGGCCCGTTAAGTTCTCCAAATGTATGTGTATCTAATTAGTGCTGTTAGGCTGTGACATCACCACCTAACTATTTATTGTGGGTTTTTTTTTCTTCGTTGCAGTTTTTTTCTACTTATAGCGTCAGCTTGAGTAAAAACCCAGGCGCTCCACCTTTCTCATCTCTCCCCACTCTGTTAATGTAAACTGTCAGTGGAACCGACGTGGAACAGGATGATTAAACTTGTTTACCTCTCACTTTCGAATACACACATACGTATTTGGAGGAGACTAAACATTTTGTGCATCTGTGTTTGTGTGTGTATGTATTTATGTGTTGCTGCATGCGAGTGTGTGCCAAGCCACAAGTAATTTGAACAAAACAAGGGTCAGACGTGGAGCTCACTAACACGTTTCTGTTTGAGTTGGTTCAACTGAATGTGCCTTTTAGGCTAGGCTAATCTTAATACAGCTCAATAAACAAATAGGAGATTGTGCACAAAATGTGTTTGTTCTTTAGCCAGCCAAAATACAGTTTGTATTGTCTACAACAGGTGGATGTTATATAGGCCTACCTACTATGAGCCTGGCAAGAACCAAGTGAGCGCTTTAATCACCCTGGATGTAGTGGTGTTTCTAAATTAATGATCCATGTCCTGTACACAAGCCCTCAGGAGGTTATAAGACCATTTTAGTGCTATCATAAGACAATTTTTGATACAAATAGTTACATATGCATATATATATATATATATATATATATATATATATATATATATATATATATATAAATGGATATGATGATAGGACAGAGGATTGGGAGACGCCGGAGGCAGAGGGTACATCAGCCAAGGATACCCTCAGCAGAGACGAATGCCGCTGTAAATGTTTATCCCACCAGGCTGGAACAGACATCTATAATCTCCTGTCAGATGATTTGGAGACTAATGTACCCTTCAGACACAGCATGACAACAGCACCACTGCGCCCTGAAACCTGTGCCTTAAATCCATTGTGTCTGAAAGGCCCTTAATACCAGCTGTCCATATACACTCATCATTGCTGTCAAAGTCTGCACTGCATTTCCTTGCAAGTGGATCATTCCAGTGTCCCCTGAGTTTGCGCACAAGCTCATCTGTTTCCTTAGCAAAGAGCCGTTCACTTCTACAACTTGCCGCAAGTGCCGTTTAAATAGCAGTTCGCCAGGTGCAGGCACACCTTGCTTTTAAAGGAAATGGGAGATAACACTCTGATTGGTTTAATTCATACTACAACCCCTTTGCCCCTTGCGCCATACTTTGTACCCAGATTATGTGCCATTTAACTAACAAAAGTGGAATTGATTGTGTCCTAAGTACACTTGCGCCATGCGTTTAGATCACATGCTTTGATACTTAATATGGCTTTTCCAAAAAACTGTAGCCTATGGTTCACCAACCACTTAGCCAAATACCCTGCTCACAGTGAGGACAGATTGGATCCTGCTTGAACTGGTGCAACTTTCTAAAGCAAATTTTTCAGCACTTGTGTGTGCTCTGTGTGTGTTTGTGTATCCCTTAGGCATTCCTGTGTTGGTGTTTTGTAGTATTGTGCTATAGGCCTCAGTGCTGTGTATGATTGATGCTCTCCTGACTCCCCCCCACCATTATGTTTATTATTCATCTGTTCCAATGCAGTCACTCTAGGGGAAACGAAAGTTAGAAGCACAGGGCTGACACCATCAGCATGTCACGCAAAAAATACTTAGACACATCAGACAGAGATATACTTCTGTCCATCTTTGCATTTTCCTGTTGGCCCATCTATTCATCTAGCTGTCAGTCTGTATCCTAAAATTAAATAACTGAGCAATGCTCTCCTCTTCACCTGAAAGTTTAGCGATCGTCAACCTGAATCTGCTAATTTGCCAACAGTAAAAGACTGTAGTAGGACTGGTTGCCTCCATGAGAATCCAGAAATATCTGCAGAGAGTGGGGTTGGTGGAGGTCTTTTGGGTTTTCAAGCAACAGTTGCAAAGTGATGGCGAGGGGACCAAAGCCAGGCCAACATAGACACAATGCCCCTGGGCTGACAACACACCGGTATCTGGTCAGAGCAGAACAGCCTGCAGGTACGAAGGAGGAACAAAACACTACCTGAGCCATCACATACATGCACACACACACAAACACACGCACACACTGAATTTTTTTTTCCATCAGACACGTTCTCTAATGCTGTCTCCTTCTATATGCTGTACATGGGTGTTTATGTGAGGATGGATGCATGTTGGATGCATGGCTTTCTTAAGGCCTATTTAAACTAGATACAGTCTCAGGACAGTGTCTGTGAAGTGACAGTTTTAACAGGGACAGTGCAGGTCAATTTTATTCTACATGACTGAAGAGTTCAAAGGCTAGTGCCTCAATGTTAAGGAAGAAAAGAAATGGAGAAAAACCTCCCTGCCCACAATAAATGGCCTAATATTTACCAAGGGATTTTGCAAAAGACTCCTCTCAGGTCGTTTTTAGTGGGCGTTTAAC
>JAJHUR010073490.1:0-13560 GCA_027495735.1 Lutjanus campechanus
ACACACGTTAGAGATTTTACTATTCATCAAGCTGTCCAGCAGATAAGTAAATATTAGTCCTGAGGCTGTTTCCTTCCCTTTTTCCAATTGAAAATTCACTCCTGTTTAAACTTACAGTCGGTAGTTCAGTGTCTGAACACAGAGCACCTTGTTGTGTTCACAGGTTTGCTTTGGACTTTAGTTTTGATGACTTTAAATATTTTAAATGTGACTGCTGACTTCCAGTGTGAGACACGAGGTCTGTGTCAAACAAGTCAAATGCCAAAAGACAGAGTTGTGGACACACAATGTCACATTTTTTATTGTTTTTTCTGTGTGTGTGTGTGTGTGTGTGTGTGTCAGAGCATCAGGATGCATCACTGCTCCATTTCCCCGTTTCAACACACATCAACTGTCCAACAATGCAGTGATTTTACAGGACTTGGCTTGTGTGTGTTGTAACTAGAAGATTAATCAGAAACAACAAAAAGGCATTAACGGTAACTTCATGTTTGTTTCAGCGCAGACCTGATAGTCTCGTGTCTTTGTGTCTAAACAGTTTCTGAAATTAGTCCAGAATTGCAGCCGTCAACCGTGAAATGGGCTCAAAATATTTGGTAGAGGAGCGAGAGAGAGAGAGATCAGACATCAGAGAAGCAGTAGGAGGAAACAGTTTGTACAGCCAGAATATTTTCACATCTAACATGGTGAATTAAAGATTTATTTCAACCAAACCAGCGTTGGTGATTGTTGGAACAGTGGAAAGACGGACTAAGACGGTTTTGTTGAGTTTTATTTTGTTTCTGTCCAGTTTGAATTGAGTTTGTCATGGTGATAGAATTACTGTTTCTGTAAATGGAGTCTGGTGTCTTTGCCAAGAGAGATAAATCAGCTGTTTCTGGTTAAACAAAAAGGATCTTTTCTCCGACCAAAAATGTCTCTCGCTGTAGAGATCATTTCCATAATGTTGTCAAGCACTTATTCTGTTGTCAGAATAACAGTCTGAGCCTGTCAGTGGCAAAAACAAACACTTTCAGTCGACGTCCTTTAATGGTTCATAGTTATCCCAAAGTGTCTCGCTCAATACTGGACCAGTTTCAAAAACTGTCCTGATTAGTCACTTACCAGTCCCTCCAGGAAACTGCAAGGTTGCAATCGCAACAATTCACACAAATTCAACCAACTCCTGTGAATTCTGTGCGACCTTTCAACTTTGTCAAAACTCTGCTACTTTTCCACAAATCATCGTAGCTTCTCGCGAGTTCCACCAATCACAGCAGTCCCCCACGGAAACGTCATACACGTACATCTCAGTTAACTGATCCAAAGTATTTTTTGTGTTAGTTTATTTTGTGTATTTTGTTTATTTTGTCATGGGTTCTGAAAAGAACGCATTTATTGTTGTAATCGAAATCAATCCACGCTCTGTGCATTTTTATAATTTTGTGAGTCTGAGCTTCAAAAAGATTTTCTTATTTGTGTGGAACATCCCTCAGGTCACCTTTTCAAGCAATATTTCAAAATATTTTTTGTAATTGAGAGCATTTGTGGTGAGGTTAGTTAGAACACAATGAACAGAGACTTGTATGCATCACAATTTTTTCGGAAAGCTGCCATGAAATCAGGTATTTTAGGCTGCAGGAATCCCAAAAGAGGCCCTCGACATCCTGGGAAAATAAGGTCCAGGTTGAAAAATACTTCAGAGAGAGGTCAGACCTCTCTACGGCCGAAAACTCCTGAACTCTGCAACTCGCACCAAAAAAATCTCGATGGATAAACGGCACTACAGGCCAGAGGAAAAATATCTATTTCCTGATTTTGGGGCTGAACGGTCTGTTTAAGACTTTTAAGTGATTGACATTGATCTGATGCTGAAAGGTCAACAAGCAGAAGAAGGAGCAGTTTTAAAAAATTGATATCAACAAGATGATTGACTTATGAAGGCGCAAAAATCTAAATAAGTTGAGTACGGATGACTAACATTTCACATAACACTTGAACTAAACTTCATTTGTAGTTCAGCTTCTGAAAGGTGACCACATGTGATGGTGAGTCTAACCAATCATGGATAAATAACACAAATATTTAGTAGTGGTTATACTGGTCATAAAGAGTCCTAATTTGTCTTAGCAACTGTTTCTATTCATGTGAACCACATATTTTACTTAAAAACATAGTCTCAGTAACTGATTTTCTTTGTCAAAGAGAATGTGTGTAACCTTCAGAGCTGCCGTAGACCCGACACACAGGATGAATGAAGTTAAGGCTGCTGTAATTCCTCTCTTGATTCAAACAAGTGCCTGCACTGTGCTTTAATATTCTTATTTAAGCAGGAAATTCTTTGCTCCTGGTTGGTGAAGTGTGCTTAAATGAATGAAAAATATTTATAATGTAAATCAGTTTTCTTACGCCGGATATAAACAAAGTTCTGCGAGCTGAGAGAGAAACTCAAACACGCTTTCAATGGCTGTTTTTCTGTGAGCTTGGTTTCTATATTTACATGTGTTTTTGATATTAAACGCCAAAAGGAAAAAGTAAAGAATGAGTCATTTATAGCAGGTATCACATGACAGAAATAACAGCCCTGAGAGGTGTGAAACAGCACATGTAAGAGTGGGATAAAAGGTGTCTGGAGTGTCAGATAATATTTCAGCTCCATGAAGTCAAACCACATGGATCTAAATCTGAAGGAGGATGACACAAAGACAAACTATCAGCTTATTGTGTCTTTGTCAGTTCGGTTTTCTTACTGTAAGGCTGCAGTTTGTTTTGCTCTGTGCTTCTGTTGGACAGACGGTGTTTATGAGAATTATTGAGGTACGTAATCATAAAAGTGTTCAACAACAAGCTAACACCAAAACATAATTGGGAGTGGGAGAAAAATGTGCTTCTCTTAAGTATCATGATTCTTTTCTTTTTTGCAACTCCTGAATCATTTTTTTAAATATATATATAAAAATGACTACTGCTCAGTCTGTTAGCTTGATGCTAACATATAATGGGGTTTCCCATAGACGTGCTAACAGAAATTAGCATCAAGATTATCCAGAATTTTAAATAAATCATTCACATTAGGGCCGGTCAATATATCGATATTATATCATATCATTATAGGAGATTTTGACATCATGATACATTTTGGATATCGTTATATCATGATGTTTCATAAGTGATGGTTTTAAAAGCTCCTGTTATTTTCCGAACTTTCCAGAATTTACTCTTTATAGTCAAATTACTGATGGTTATTTATCAAAAAATCTCATTGTTTGTCATATTTTGTGAGAGCATTAATAGTATTGTCACAACATGAAGGTATTTGGTCAAAAACATTGTGATCTTTACTAATTTTATCACCTTTGAGTTTATTTCACAGCCTGTACTTTTTCACTTTTACTTGAGTAAAGAATTTGTGTATTTTCGCCACGTTCATGGTAATTTTTTTTTAACGATACCCCGCCCAAGTGAGAATAGAGTCGGAGTTGAGCTCGGCTAAGCATATTTTCCAAACCGTCCCATTATTCCTTTCAGAGGACACTCCCTGACGTTGTTAAAGAACAGCTCACTGTTTGAAACGTGACTGTGCATCAAAGCGCACGTGGGACCCCGAAGGCGTTTTTCTCCTTCGTGAGTTTTTATTCTTGTTGTATTTGTGCAGATGTAACCAGAAGATGCTCCCCTGATGTCTGACCTCAAAGTGTACGAGGACACAATGGAAAATGAAATCTTCCCTGCGGGGATCAGCGGAACATCGCACCAGAGCAGAGAGATCCAAGCCCCCGACTGTGAGGACAGAATGTGTAGGCGATTTTTTATCTCTGTAGCAGAGTTTGTCCGACAGGAGCCCAAACAGCAGCACCGAAGAAGATGATGATGATGATGATGATGCCTCTGGAAAGCTGCCTGTTGGACCTGCATGACATCAGTGTTTCTCCTTCTCTCTGCAGCGTCCCTCCAAAAGCACTTACCTTCAAATATTTAGTTACCAAATCCCCCGACGATAAAATAAACTCGCATTACAGATGTGACTTCAGAAGCTGGTTGATCTGGAGCAGCTCCTGTTGGCGCGTACAAACAGAAGAACTGTTGTGTCTTTTAACGAGCGCGGTCTCAGATGACAGACTGTGTTTCACGTTTGGACCTCAGACTGGAACCATTCAGTGAGTCCAGACTCACTTAAGTCACTTAGGATGAAGATGAAACTTCACATGTATTTCTTTTTTTCAGATTTCTACTTTACATTTAACATGTCTAGTGTGATGTTATTGATTAGGCTGCAAATATTAAGATTGTCAAAAGTATTGAAGTATTGATAGTATCGAAAGTACCGAAGCTATTATAAAAATTGTGTGTTCATTCAAGACCGATTCAGTTCAGTCTTTGTTGTCCTGCCTCAAATTTAGCTTGTAGCAGAACCAGACATTGGGCCTCATTGAGACATTTTCATAGTCTTATCTTAAATTTTTCATACTTTTTTTCGCACATCAGATTCGACAAACTTTCATAACTTCAGAAAACTGTGCAAATGATCCACCTGCATGTATTTGAGTGCACGTGCATGAGACTTGCTTAATTAACACCCCAATAATACCATACAAGGCTGCGTTTCCTGCCTCATATGTCAGGAAGTGTCAGAGGAAAAAAAAAGACTCACCACAGCTACAATAAGGTGCGATCGATAACTGCAGGAGGAGGAGGAGGAGGAGGAGGAGGAGGAGGAGAGGGTTAAAGGGAAGTTTTCATCACAGAGGCTGTTCATCTGGACAGAGACTTCATAAACCTGCAGGTGCAGATATACGACCAATACACCTGACAGCAGGTAATGATAGATCGTTGAATGAAGATGTAAATTTATAATTATATTATACTGTAATTTGAAATGCCAGTAAGCAGCTGTTATGTGCTCAAAACGCACAAAATATACGTGCACAAACAAAATACAGATGGAAGAGATATACTTTGGTGGTATAAGATACCAAAAAACATCTAGCCTAAAAATTTGTAGGCTCCAAAACAGATGGATGACGGCCCACTTTAGAAAGACAAGAACACCAAATCCAATCGCTTCTAACTGTGAATCCTCACATTAACTTGAACCGTCTGAACTGCAGAAAAATGCATCATCTGCTCAACCTTCCCTCAGTCTGACACCGTAGTCTGGTTATTGCATCAAAGTCCAAGCACAACTTTCAAAGTCCGAAAGAATATCCTTTACACCTGACCCGTCTTTAACACTTTAAAACCAACACTTGTTCTTCCACTGCTGTTGCCAAATGATTGCTAAGTTTGTCCAAAAGATTGCAACACTGTTATTGTGTCTTTGGAGGTGATGGAAGGAGGAGTTTGACTGACTGACATGTCTGAGGTCAGATCATAATGTTCTGTGTGACTTTTCTGTTCCTGACAGTCTGAAAACTTTTGCCATCTCTTAGAGCTAATACACATAATCAACACTAAATGGACACTGATTTCATTTCTGGCAAATAAGTTTAAACACAACTAAAAAGGTTCGATTGTAAGAAGCAAAAGAAACACAAGTGCCTGTTGGGTTTATGTGAATATCATGTAAATCCTGCCTTAGTATGGAAATATTTTGAAAGGAAACCTGTCAAGGATTCACCTGCTAGAGGAAAGAAATAATAAAATAACTCCCCTTTGTTTTAACAGTTTACTGCCCCACAGATACTGTTTCAGAGGACGATCCCGTATTATACGAAAATACAGGACAGGTGGCAACGCTATGAAAGGGTCAATTTCATCAGCCCATAAAGAAGAACTTCATGCTGCTTTCAGTCTCTCTGTCTGTCAGACAGGACACATCTTTCTCGCAGCTCCTCAGGCTGCTCCTGCTCAATGCGTTGCTTATTTTACTGTTTTTTTGAAACAGCTCTGATATTTGTGTAACATCTCCCACTCCTGATTCCCACTCTTCATAACTCTCTGCATAGCTCAGATTCTCTTGCTCTATTTGTCATTGAATAGTTTGAATTTCAGAGGAAAATCCTCTTCCTCCTCTCCACCGACACAATGGCTCCTTTCAGCTTCCTGGGAACAGCGAACAGCTCCTGTCCCGGGCCACCCATCGACTCGAAGAACCCAACTATGATGTTTCATTTTTCCTCATTAACCAATTTGAGTCTGTTTTCATCTTTCATTTTTTGTACCCAAAGGTGCTGTAGGGATAAAATACCATCCCAAGTGAAAAACAACCTGATACGATACTGTTTGGAAAAGGGCAGGAACTTTGAAAAATATACTTGGCAGGTGATTGGATGAACCATCTGTCCATCACGTCTAATGCAGGCTAATTTCAAGTCTCTCCGGTTCTGATATAATTGATGCTATCACAGTATCTACACCAACCTCTTCAGAAGCCGCCATTGTTTGTTGGAGACGAGTCGCTTCCCTGAACGCTTCTCGCTGTCGTCACACCTATAACCACGGCCGGTAGTCCCTCCTGGGATGCTGATTGGCTGCACCACTCTTGGTGGTACTCCGATACAAGTGTTATCTGCAAAACGTGCAAAAAATGCTGAAAATCACACGGGGGCTGAAGACCTCTTCGCACTGCCGACTCCCAACAACAGTCTGTGTTTTGATGACATATGAGTCAACTTCGCAAGAATCCCCGTGTCGGCCCACAGGAAGTCTTTTCCCAGAGCGTTACGCAGCCAAAACAAAGGCTGCCCCCAACACTGGTGTCGGTCCAGCTCCAACCGTCACATCACTGAGAAACACTTGACCTTTAACAGTGCAAATGAAATGTATCCCTAACAGACAGACGGACGGACGGACAGACGGACGGACAGACAGCTGACGGGAGGTGACTCAGGAGAATAATGTGCTGACAAGACAGAAACTCATTAAACCTTCAAAATAACTCTGTGCTAACTCTGTGTGCCTGTTTTTACTTTGGTAAAATCATCTTTTAAATTTACAAACGTGTGATTCACGGCACTGATGCAAAAATAGGATTTGAACTTCCCTGTCAAAAAAGTTGCAAGTTAGATACACAATTAGAAAGACGACACACCCAGATGTCACATAAGTGACGCCATGACTTTCTCCCTCCAAAAGCTAATGTTGTGTCTGTGTGTTTTCGTACTGGGATGCAGCCACACAAGCGACTCTTCTGCTGTTTATCACCAACCATGTTTCTGAGGAGGATAACAGACAGACAGGCAGGAAAATAAAAAGTCTGCAGGATCTTGGCTGCAGGCTGCTGAACACTACAGCCGATGTCACATTTTCAGCACAGCTGACCGACCTTGGATTTCACTTCTTCCTCTCAGATTGTGGTAAAACTTTTACAATCATAACTTTATATTTTAGAGAAATCTTTTGTGCTTATTATTGCAGTTTAGGCACCAGTAAAGTAGTAGTAGTAAAGTGGTTTACATTCAAATTAAAGTATGAATCTGTTGTTTTTTTTAAATCATTTTTCTCTATAGATCATTAAAAATTAATAATTATCTATATCAACCCAAGTTAAACGTTTAAATTAACATTTTCAGGTATTATCACCCAGTCTTATGTATGTATGTAACAGTATCATGGCAGTTTGTGACACTTGACTTGTTTTCATTAATTTGGATTTTAGATTTAGTCACCGAAACTATTCGGTTACATGTTGGAAAAGATCGTGGTTTGTCTCACACGTGAATCGAAGTCTCCTCCGGGAAACTGCTCCTCACGTGAATAAAACTTTTCTTCTTGGTGTTTTCTTTCTCTCTTTCCCCTCTCTGCGCTTTTTATTCACAGGTCTTCCACCTGTGGCTGCTCCAGGTTTCTGTCCTTCAGCCTTTTATGAGTCGAGAGGTTAGGATCCCCATATGGTGAAGGAATGATGGAGAGGAGGAGGAAAAGAAAAGGTAGGCAGAAATTTTTTGTCTGTCTTGTAAAACCTGCCCCCACATCCCTCTCTTTACCTCCGTGTCTCTCAGAGGGGCGATAGCTGTGTTGTTTCTTGATGTTCTTCCAGTCTCAGTCGGTCTCTCTCAGAGATCGACAAACCAGAGTTTCGAGGACGCTCACAGGCTAACGTCACAGACGAGGTAACTACCAAAAAAAAAAGAAAGAAAACACACAAAATACTAAAAAACACTCAAATACTAAATGTTCCCACGTTCAACTGTGATTATCAAGTCATTCCTTGTTTTACGAAATCATCAATCTCATCAGGAGAGTAAATCTCATTGTGAAGTTGTGACGTTACAATTGCAACAGTTCACACAAATTCAACCAATCCCCGTGATTTCTGTGCAACCTTCTCCACAACTTCACAACACAACAACAACAACTTCCACCAATCAGAGCATCCACTTTTTATTATTCACCACTTTTCTGGATTTGTACTTAGACGACATTTGTCATTGTTATTGACATTTATCAACGCTCTGTTGACTTTGTGCTATTTTGACTGAATTCAAGCTGCAAAAAGATTCTCTTTCTTTTCCATCCTGTGGGATCGGGGTCAATTTCACCATTGATACTTCTGATACTAGGACTTGTTTTTGAAGATCGATTCTGGGATCGATACGAGGGGGATCAGTTTCAGTTTCTGTCTTCTACGTTGTGCTGTTTGTATTTCAACAAGGAGCAGAACTGTCTCTGCAAACAACGTTCAGCTGTGAAGTGCTTGTGCTGCTGTCTGTGTGTCTGTGTGTGTGTTTGCGAGCACTCAAACAACACACACGACAGGCCAGCACAGCATGAAAACCCTGACCAGTTTAACACGATGGTTCACCCAAAAATGAAAAGTCAGTCATTATCTACTCGCCCTCATGCCAATTCAAGGTTGGACTTATTTTGTTAGTCTGCAAAACACTGCCGGAGTTTCACAGGAAAACAGCGTCGCAGAATCTCCCAAACAGTTTAAGTGAATGATGACCAGTTTTCAAACATAAAATGCCTCCATACTGCTAATCTGCTGCAATCCAAGTCTCCTACAGCCCTGACATGCCAAGTTGACTAAAAAAAAAGTTAATTACACCATGTTTTTACCCTGAATCTTCACTGTAGATCTTTAGCTTGGAGCCACGTTCACGTGCACGCTGTCTGAACTAGATGTGAGTGTGGTGTGACGGTGTGCAAACGGCATTCTGGGACTATATCCCTTTACTTTAATTCTGATTAATGTGAAACTGACGTACAAAGCAGTAGTTAACTGTCACTCTCTTCAGTGACAACCTCAGTGGTGCTGAAGTCGTCCTCATTGCGTTTGGTTTCAGTGACTTCAGTCTTGCCTCCTTGTTGGCAATGTTCATCTGCCTCATATTTGGTGAAGGATAAAAAATACTCAAGAGAGATGAGACGGAAGTTTCTGTGATTATATCTCCTGGAAAATCTAAATAAAATCTTATGAAAAAATATAAATATACTGAACCAAACTATACCACACTGGCCTGTGTCATATTCCAACAAACCCATTGCTGCCATGAATGTGAAAGAGCTCTGTGTGTCCACATCTGCCCAGTCTGGCAGACAGCTGATTGGTGGAGAGACTCCCCTCACTGCAGTGCATGGATTTTACACGGCTCCATCTGTACAGTGTGTGTGTTGCATGCACACATCTGCAGGAGGACCAAGGTGAGGATATCGTTCAGCTCCACCATCCACTCGCTGCTGAAGCTCGTCGTGTTTCAGTGGAAACTGTGAGTCAGACGGGCTCTCTGTGTGGCCAACATGTGCCCATCTCATACCTATAATGTACGATGGCCTACATTAAAGCCATGCACCGGAGAGCGTGCGTCTGCCACGTGTGAAACCTGAAGTGTTTGAGCTCAGGATTCCCTCCTCACAGTAAATTCTGGGATTATGATTATGATATGACTGATTAGGTCAGATTTGTTGATTGGGTCCTCTTTCCTTGTCCGTCTTTACGATTGTGAGTCTGCACGGGGTCTTTTATTTTGACAGTTAGCAGGATTCTCCCTGTTTTTTCTGTGTCTGATTTCCTGCCCATTCGATCTGCTTTGTGCTAATTGACGCGGCATCGGTGCGTATTTGGAGCAGAGCCGAGAGCTGCTTCTGGGACGCACCGAGGTGCTGCAGGTGGAATCACAAGCACTGTGCAGAATGGCTGCGATCAGCTCCGGCTGATGTGGTGCAGCTGTAATGTGACGCAGCCGCGCCTGGTGGAATTTAGCCATAAGAATAATCTAGTGCTGCTAATATGCACATGCAAGATGAAATTATACTTGTGAGATGTTAAAGTTTGGATCTGATCCATCATTATCCTCGTGATTATTTCGTAGATATACCTAAAAAAAAACCAAAGAACTCTGAGCTTACGGAAAGGAGCGGAGCCATGACAGCCCGCTCTCTCCAGAGAGTTGTGATTCACATCACTAGTGGCTTGTAGATATTTCTTTTCCACACCACAGTAATTATGGCTGTGATTTTCCTATGAACATGCAAACAAGTTTTGTGAAGCGTCCGTACTGCTGCCTCCAAACATGTGTGTGTCTGTTGTGTTAGTTTCAGTGACTTGCTGGCTGTGTTTATTTTGGAAAGATGTCGGAGGTGTTACAGTGCATGTCCCATAAAGCTGACGCAGGATTCCTCACTGTCGCTGTCAAACGGACAGTTTTACAGTCAGACGACGGTGACCCGTTACACTGAGACGAATTCCTTCCAGGAGCACTGAAGCTTCTCACCATCACCACCTGGAAAACAACCACAGCACCACAGCACCACAGCACCGGCACCACGGTACAGGACTTTAATATAGAATATTATGAACTGCACACATGATGACAGACTCAATATGTAATTGATATGCTTTTATTATTGTGTTTCTTGGAGCTTTTAGGGAAGAAAATACGTCAGTGGAGAGTTTTGATGGGTCCAAACTGACACATTCAGTTTTACCACTGCAACAAAATGAATATTAGCCCTAATTAAAATCCAGAATTTTACAGTGATGTTTGGTGTGAGTGTAAGTCATGAGGAACATTACACTGCAGTCAGAGGTTTTCCACTGACCTACAAGTATCCAGTCCCTTCAGGATTTTGTGAGCTTTTTTGGGGATTGTTTCAGCCTAAAATGCAGGATTTCACAGCAGCCTGTCTAAAAAAATTGCAATGCAAAACTACAAAACGTAGTAAATAATAAAACTTCAAGTTGGTTCATTGAGAAGCTGATGTTTGACATTTGCACGGGGGGACAGCTATGATTGGTGGAACTTTTGGGAGACAGGGATGATTGCGATCGCAACATTGCAGCTTCCTGGAGCGACTGAGTATTGGACCGCCATAGTCGAACTCTGTTTTTATATTTAAGAGGATTCATACGTCACTTTTCCTGCACTTTATCTTCCTTTCTTTTATTGTGTTTTCCTCTTTTCTTTGCCCCTGTGCACATTTTACACCAGTCTGTAAAGTTCTCAGAAATGTTGGCAAGTTGCTCTAAGGCCAAACTAATTAGCTCAGATTTGCAACGTGCAAAATAATTCTCCTCTGCATCATGTTTGATAATGTCGCTAAATGATGCAACGTTCCTCACTGCGATGGAGGCTCCAAGTTTATGACCCTGACTGACTACTGGCAGCACTTTGACCAGTTCGACCAGCTGGACGGTCAACGAGAGACATTATTTTACTGAGGGTCTTTTGATCAGGGAGACATTTAGTATTAATAATGCACTTCCCATCAATTTCATGTCTGTGCTAATAAAACTTTTACAGACAGATGGAGGACGATCCAACGACTGCAAATCTAGATTCTGCAGTCCTGATCTTGTCGTGTTTGGATCCGAATGATCCTCTCTGAAAATTCTTTGAAAAACCAGGACAAATCCCACAAGATCAGTTTGACCTCAGATGGCAAAAGGAAGGGATTACAAAATCTGGATGATTCTGATCCAGATCAAAGGTTTTGAAATGCCCCTTGTCTTTATAAATAATACATAGCTATCCTATGTATCAGCATCTGTCAGCAGTCCCAGTATATCTGCACCATCATCCTGACTGCTTCACATTTGACTGCAGACTGGCCCCGGTGGGTCAGTCATCTGTACATCCATGTTGGAATATCCCACATTTTGCTCATAGCTTTATCATAATTTATATCATATGTCAGTTATCTTTCTGTAGCAGCAACATACTAAATCACCTGCAGGATTTTGCGTCTTCATGAAGAGCTCAGAGACTTGGTTGTCTGGTTCCACGGCGCAGAGGTTCGGGTTGATTTACAAACATCGTCTCGCGTCCTGTAAAATCTCTGAGCGGGACTCTCGCAGTGACAATGAACAGTGTAACACACCATTAGGTAAGAGAGTCTTGGCAGGTAGAGGACATGAGTTATATGTGTTTCTGAGAGCTCATTTTCCCTTTGCGTGTCCTTTTCTGCGTTACGTTGAGTGGAGGAGAGAGCAGGCGTGCAGCCAGACAGACAGACAGGTCCTGCAGGCCTGTTGTACATGAGCTACACACACTAATGAAAACCTGATCCCTCCTGAGGTAATGCTGCAGTCACTTAGTGTTGGAGTCGTACGGAGAACGGGGAGCGAGCTGGATCCCCTCGTGTCTAATAGATTCTCAGTCTGGACAGTCGTATTTCACAGGAGAGCAGTGTGGGGAACACAACAAAGACCCTTGAACACACACACACTATGTACTTGTGTAAACAGTAAATATCTGCGTGTGTCAATGTGTGTAAGGGTATTCCCCTATAAATCAAAGTCATACTGGACAATTCTGCAGCGCACAATTTACTGCTGTGGGAAGTCAACTGTCTGAGTTTAAGGATTGTCTTTGGCAAATAGCCTTCGTTATTTTTCTCCAGCTGTCCAGGATGCTGATGAAGAGGATTCAGCTCTGTAGACCATTCACCATGTTCACACGGCGGCCATTTTCCTCTGACATCACGCTTTAGGTGGGAAGCTCCAGCTTGCAAGTGTATAAACATAAGAATATGACAAATCGGTATCATTTGATCGGCAGCTTAAAGATGACTACAGGCCTGATTTTCTAAGATCCCAAATAAAGAGTCCTGAATTGCATGTTCATTCTAACATATTGCACCTTTGGTTGGTGTGCGTTTTGCGAGTGATCAAGTAAGAATAATTGCGTAAATGAGAACAATTGCAAACACTGTGGAAACAGCGGTATTTAAGTGAATGTTTTGCGTGTTTTACAGGTTTCCCTCATGTGGAGTTTGGACGGAAAGCAGAATGACCGCAAGCGCAAAATGAAATTTGATCCCGTAGAATTAGAGGCAAATATATTGTTGAGCTACAGCAAAATAAAAAGGAGAGTATAGGAGGAGAGTATCTGCTTTAATTTGCCTGCAATAACTTTATGTTTAATCACAGTGTTTTTCTGCGTTAAGGATTATTGACTTAAAATGAAAATAATTAAGTTATACCTCAAACAGCTCATGAAAAATGACTTTAAATCAGCAGCCATCTGTGAACACTGCTGGACCTTTATTTCAAACAGCCACATTTGCACATTTGGTGACTGTTTGAAAATGTTTGCGCATTTGTTTGCAACAAACCTTTAGTAAATCATTTTTACTTTTGTACCATCCCACCTTTTTCACTCTAGAGTTTTCAAGTCTAGTGGACAGTGAGAAATTAAA
>JAJHUR010073491.1:7899-25253 GCA_027495735.1 Lutjanus campechanus
AGAACCTACGGTAGCCGCAAAACCTGTGAAACTGTTCTGGTTCTGGGCTGCTGTAGAAACATGGTGGTGCAAGATGGCAGCCTCTGCGGAAGAGGATCCAAGCCCCCGTAGATAAAAACACCTAATTCTAGGGTAACAGAAACACAACAATTCTTATTTTCAGGTGATTATACACTAATGAAAACGTTCTTCTGAAAAGTATTTTTTACTTTTGCATATTCTACTAATAAACCACTCTGAATCTTGCACACAGGACACTTCAGTTTGAAAAAAAAAACAAGTTGAAGAAATTCTGAACAAATAAACTTTTCTTGTCAAATTAATAATTCATTCAGTTGTACTTGAGAAAATATTTAAATAAGCTTAATAACAGTTTAAAAAGTCAGTTCTTCATTTGACACAAAGAACTTACAGATGCCTTTATATATATATTTCTCTATATATTCAGTTTTCATTATAGATTTTATATATTTTTTATATAACTATTAAAAGAAGGGTCTCAGTTTTAACTTTCAAATAATGGATGTTGGGAAGTCTGCATTTGTTTCTTTAGAATGAGTCATTAAACTTTAATCTTTAATAAGTGGATTGAATTCTGTACACAGTACATTCAACCCGTCATCAAAGTTTAATTAATTTGAATAAATAAAATGAAAACACAACAGTGCTTATTTTGAGGAATCACCTCATAATACACTGATGTAAACATACTTATTAATATTGTACTCTATTTCTGACATTTTGCCAATAAACACCTGTAAATCTTACACACTGGACCTTTAAGTTAATGAGAAAAAAAATTCTGATTCAACTAAATTTTTATTTTTTTTATTTTTTTTAATAGTTTATGGCCCCAGTTCAGCATTTAAGACACAGAATATACTGGCAGCCAGCAGAAAACCAGTGATGGCATTTCAGTGTCCAAGCTATTCCCCCATCTAGTCCCTTCCTTTGGTCTTAGCACCTCTACTCTGCCTCTCTGTGGTGTGGTATAATGAGCTTTCAGTTCTCAGTGACTGATCAGGCAGGGACGTGGAGGTGGATGTGGAGGGGGGAGAAAGGACTGCTGTCTCACCCCCTCACAGCTCCTGGAAAAAAAAGAAGCCTATTTGTGTTCTGATGCTGACCTCCGTCTCTCAGTGCAAAAACCTCTGGGGACTCCCTCCGCTCTCCATCTCTCCATCCTTCCGCCTGTCCATTCCTCCCTTCATCACTGACTGCTCGGTAGCTATGCATATCTGCTGATAATGTTACAAGGCTTTTCCCTCACAGGGATACCTTACGGGGGACCAGGATGACAACACAGTCAAGTCAAATTGCACACAGATGGCTTATATCATTGCCTGTTTTCAAGTAAGCGCAAATGTTGAGTTATTTTTCTCCGGGTCTAGGTTCTTGACTTGATCTCAGTATGTTTTTTTCTTAGAAAGACTCCTGGGAGTGTCTGAACTCCCACTCAGTGAGCTGAAAAGCAGCATACCTATTGTGCAATGGGTATTCTGTACACTACACTTAGGAAAATGTACAAAAACATGGGAAAAGCACCGTTAGAACTCTCAAGAATGTCACCCAGTGATAGGAATATACTATAAAGGGGGGTAAAATTACTGCAATACAAGGGTTAGGGAAGAGAAAATGTGTCAGAATGTGAGGTAAGACAAGTAGTCACGCGGTGGTGGGTCCCACACAGCAGTAGCTGGTGAGTAAGCCTGGCGTACGGCTGACTGCAAGGCGACCTCTCCTGTCTCTCCTGACTGTTGTTTTGCATTCTTCATAATTAGAAGCGCCCAAGCATGCCAGGCATTCCTAATAGAGGTGTTTTACACTAGCGGCTGACACCATCACTCAATCTGAAGCCAATGGTCCTTTCCCAAAGGTCAACAGCTCAGCCTCCTTCCCAGAGATGGGGGGGCCCGCTCGTCAGTGTGACAAAGCCACACGCCTCCTTCTTTTGTTCCCTCCCTCCTGCCCTACCTCTGTAAACCCTGACAACCAACACTAGCACTGGGTACTAGTTAGACCAAGGTTCCCCATAGTGACGAATGACTCTTCTGCTCCCTGCACCAATGAAGATGGATGCTAACATGAATTATTAAGGGCCAGAGCAGCGTGGAATATTTTGATATTGAACCCCTTATGAATAATTCCAGCAGGGCTACCCCAAAATGAATTACCTTGTTCTCCATGTACTGCAGAAGGAGACACTGCTCTTTGTCTCCAGGGGTTCAGGTAGTGGAGGAAGATGTTGGATGCAATATACTGAACATAAAAATCCATCTCATACTGATATGTGGTATTGTGAGCAAGGGGGAAAAAGCCTGAGCTGCGATGTGTTTGGACAGTGCTGGATTGTATATTCCCTTTGATCCGGTGGTCAAAGACGGGTCCACAGAGAGACTCACACTGGGATGAGAGGTGTGTAGAATGTAGAGGGGGCTGGAGAGAGCCAATGATTGGGATGCAAGGGTTGGGGTTGCATGTCCAATTATCTAGCAGGCAAGGAGAGAAGGGAGCTGGCCAATTAGAGTAGAAGGGGAGAGACCTTTGCTGCAGACCTAGTATATACCCCCACTGAGAGACAGACAGGCAGCCAGACAGAAACATGGCCTATAGAGACATACAGTAAGAAAGAAGAGAAACTGACAAAGGTGAAATCAAGAAAGACAGAGAACGATGGATAGAATATATTTCTCTAATACTTTCTTGAGGTGAAAAAATCTGTTTATATCCAAAGGTTTTAACATGATGCTCGCTGCCCGACCATAAATAACATCACAGTAATCTAGCTTATATTTAAAACTAAGTTTTTCAACATTTCGTTGCCAGATTTCATGACTAGTTCTACCAAAAAGCATCCTTATATTTACATGATTGAATCAGGTTAAAATCATACATTTCACTTGCTTTTAATTTCCTGGCAACACGTCAGGAATTTGCTCTTTGGGTTGCCATGATTAAAATAATATATTGTACGGTGAACACTGGAAGATAATTACTATTCAGCGCACTCTGTTGACAGTCAGCTCAAGAAAAAAAAAAGATGATTATAACCTTAGAGAAACTGCAGCCAGCCAAATCTGTGACTGAATAACATTTAATAGGGTTATTACTTAATAAATAATGTCATGTATCCACCTCTTCAAAAGCTCTCTGTGCCGCTGCCAGTGTTCACGAGGTTTACTATAATTTTCAGCGGGGTTGACTATAATTACACTCTCTCTTAAAGAAACTTGTCAAAGTGACTTGGAACTAAATCCAGGGGATAAACAAAGAGGAGGACAAAGTATGCTTTTTACTAAGACAATGCCATCCTGTCATTCTCAGGATATTTCATCCCCTGTCATGAGGAAAGATGCTGTTTTAACGAGAGTCCCCCAGCACATCTGGAGCAGAGATAAATGGAACAATTAAGAATCATCTATTCTCACTTTCTAATTAAGGGGGTCAATGACTTATTGACTTTCAGGAGATAACTAATTGCTCAGGTTAACAGTGCTTAAACTCCTTGAAGGTCTTCCAGTATAAGGTAATTTGGTTTGTTTCTTGTAAAGAGATTAAATAGTCGGAGATTTCAAAGCACATGCAGAATTCTCTAGATTAACAGTAGTTTTTAAAGATAGGTACTGATGATTACTCATTTATAGAGCACAGGCACAGGCAGGCAAAATGTAAAGTGCTTGCTCAACTAACTTAGTCATTCATCCACAAAAGACATGACTGAAATCACATAAAAAACCCCAACAGTGTTATGAAAACCTCATATTCCAGTAAACCAATCAATATTTGTGGTAACCCATAAACCTGTGGCCTACCTTCAGCATTCCTCAATTATTTGATTTCTTAACTCTATCATTTCTTTGCCCTGACAATACAGAGTGATTGCTCACTCACTTCAGGAATGTCTGGTGACTTCTCAATGTCTCATTTAAGTCGAAGCAAATTGAGGGGTTTTGAGCTAAACAGCACTGCACTCCGTGGCCGAGTCAAGTCCAAACAGCGGATTTTGTCGTTTCAGACCAACTGTATAATTTCTGACACCACAGGAATGAAACCACAACTCTAAACTGAGACAATGCTCACTCGCTTTGGAAGAAGAGTAACACAGCTGTCCTGAAGTCTGACCCGCTGTTCTACCATTATAAGCTGCGATAACGGCTGGGGAACGGTCTTCACCGCAATCAAGAGCGTGGCATTCTCCCTCTCTAGGCACATGCACCACAGATTATCATCTGCTTCCAAGACTGGGGGACATGCCCAATCATCATCAAAGCAGCAGCCTCCATCTCTGTCCTGCAGGAATGCTCCTCTCTGATACAGAGAAACATTTAGGTACTGCAAACAGGATATTAAAGACCCCAGTCCTCCTGTCTTACAGCTGGCTCCCAGTACAAAGGCTCCCACAAGCCAATAATTAGCCACAGGTCCACTTCACACGCCTGCCTTGACCTCTGACCTCTTTTACTCACCACTACTTCCTGTGAGCATATTTAGGGTCCTGTTGTAAATGGCCCTTTGATCAAGGAGCAGCACAGATGTTTAATACATGCAAAGCCATTAGTAGTCCTTTGTGCCTTAATACATCATAATTTGGAGTTAAGCAGACCAAGGTCAAGAGGCCATTCTGGTCTGACCTGGGAAGGCTTGTGGCGCTTGATCAGTGGTCAGTCTTTAACAAGAAGCCTCTTCAAGGAGAGCCACTGTGCCGGCTCAGACAGGGGTGGCAGAGGGCTGCTTGCCGATGTGAGAAGCAATACAATTTACTTCACATCAGTACAGAGATTAGAAGTAAATGGGAAAAGGACAGGGTCATCAGTCAGCCCACTCCTCCTTCTTGCAAAGCCATTTCCATGGCTCGTGCATAATTGTGCTAAATAGAAATCGTGCAGAGCTGAAATGAAGCATGTTGCCAGACCTTTCATTTAATGTATGAAGATAGGAAATGTTTGTATTGTGTTTGGGTGAGGTACTTATCAATAGTCAGTGTATTACCTACAGTAGATGCTGGTTGGCATGCCCCCAGTTTGAAGAAGCAGAGAAGAGCACCAGCACAGAAGTTAAGTCATGTACTGCAGTGACCAGGGTCAGCAACAAAATGTATTTTAGCCACATTAAAAAAGGTCCACCTAAAAAAACTATCAAAAAAGGTTAAGTGTATGCTATATTTAAAATATTTTCTCCACTTCACCTTGCCGTCACACAGCCTTTACAGATGAGAAACCACTGTCACATAAGCCAAATATGGCTCTGTCCAAATCAACCACACTCCATAGGTGAAATTAGCAAAACACCGGAGCTGCTGATCCACCGCTGCCTCCATCTGTTTGACTTATATCTGTCTGTATTCTGGTCAGAACAGACTGTCTGACAGCAGTAAAGTGATGAAAATATTCTCTATATAGCATACACTTAAATTGATGTTGACCTTTTTAGGTGGACCTTTTTTGTGGCTGCTGCTGGGGGCATGTCCGGCATCTGCTGTATACACATCAATAAATGCCTCTTTCAACCCCACTTTAAATAATTTGAACTGTGGGAAATGAGTGTTGAGAAAATATATATTTGGTCAAAACTTTGTAAATACTTTCTGTGCATAATTGTTGTCCATATTTTGTCAGCCCGCTTCCTCCGCTCTATCCGCTAATGTATCTCTAATTCTATGTTATGACTCTCAAACCCACATGATTGATATTTTACACACTAAATCCTATATGGGGGATACATTTCCTTGCAATATAGCACATACTGTGATAAAAAGGGCACATAATGGGGCCCTTTTAATTTCAGGTCACACAAAATAAAGAGCTGAATTATTGCAGACACACAGATGAGTCCAGTGTAAATCATCAGAGGAGCAGCAGTTGGTTCAATGTGCTGATGTGGATATCAAACGAAGACATCAATAAAAATGAGTACAAAGTCTGGAAGCATATTATGAACTATGCTTTAAATAAATCAATCTATTTCTATGCTGCGGCAAAATAGCTATTTCTCTGTCAGCAATTACAAAGCTGCATGGAACATTCACTCAAAGTCATTCATCATCAAATACTGTGATTTATGCACAACCAAATAGCTCTAATAATTCCAGCCCCTTCCCCGGCACTCAAAGGACACTATAAAAACTTAAGACAGATAAAACAAGATGTATTAGCAGAGTGTGTGGGAGGGAAGGGGGAAGATGGAGGGTGGCATCTGGACAGATTAAGATGCAGGAACATTTACAGCCCAGCATCTGTCTTTTGTGTCCTCGGGCTTAGAGAAGACCTCAGACTGTGCATCTTTCTGATTGTAATCTGCGGGTGACCGCAATCAATGAAGGCCTCTGTTTGCCAGATCAATGGAGGACAACAGTAGGTGATAGGAATTTATCATGCTGCAGTGTTTTTGGGCGTGTGGGTACGTATGTGTGTGTGTGCGTGTCTTACATAATCACGCATCCTTACAACAGCCCCTCCCCATCGCCACTCATCTGACTGACCAGAAGAATAAAGGATGATTGGCAATTGCCCCTCTCACCAATCACACCCCAGGAGCTGCATCTATCATCAAGGATGAACACAAACACACAAAGGCTCATTTCTTCTTAAAAAGACATTTATATTCTATACCACGGAGTTACATAGTGAAATATCTTTGTCGGGGTATTTTTTATGTAACTAGAGTTTTAAAAGAATAAAATCACAGCGTGCACCAATACATTTGTACGTGCAGGCATTTACCATATTTCCAAAGTCCAATCCAGACCTCAAATACCCAGAGTTACAAGCAAGTTTTTGATGAGTGCAGAGGAATAACTAAATTGTTTGGAGCTGAAAAAAAGACAAGAAGCAATGAAGAGAGCAGTGTCCATCCATAAAAGGCTGGCCTCGAGGAGATGAGAGGAGAGAATGTAGGTTACTAATCCTCCCAAATTAAAGGCATAAAAGAGATTATGTCTACCAAAGCTCTCACTTCTAGGCCAGCACACTGCTATCCCCTCTACTCTCAGCTTGACTTACTTTGTGTGTACTCAAACAATTTTCTCTATCCCACTTAAACTTTATGCATAAAGATAACACAGATCAGATGTGTGTCACTGAGACACAGTAATGAAAAGACAGAGACATGGCTCACAGGGACTTTATGTGAGCAAAGACTTAAATCTTGTTCAAATTCTAAACACATAACTGCACACAAACACATATGCACACAGTGACGCATAAGCGCCAACGTGTGCCTTCACACATTATGCACACTCGCCTAACACCACCATGAATGCACCGCAATTAGCATAATAAACTGTGTGGAAAATGCCATAGGAAAGACACTGCTGATGATTTACCAAGGGAATATAGCCCACGGAATATGGTGGGTTGACTGGAATATGTGTATAAACACTACTTAGATGCACTTACCTCCCCTCTAACACCTGTCTAAACACAGCACAACATTCAAATAGCTGTTTATGCTCAAGCGTAATGCCACTGACCTTGCTTTCATCCTTGGGAGAATTTTAAAATAGAAAACCTCATCCAGCTTGTGCATATGTTTAACACACATGCATATTGACCTAGCTTCAAAGGCAAGTGCGTTTTAGAAGCAGCTATTTAAGAGGAGCTTTAGAGCCAAACCGTGGAAAAGAACACCCCACACTGACCTGACTATTTCCAGTCATGAACTCTCACCTTTAGACAGGGACATGTCAAACTTTGAACAAGACCAAACACTACGACCGGGTTGCACCAACAAAGATTATTTTAATCTAAGGTTAGTTCTAAATTCTAAATAAATTAATCCAGGTTTAAAATAAGGCAGAACACTGATGCATTATTAAAAACTGATCTCTGTTTAGTAAATCCAAGTTTATGTATGTAAACTGAAATTAAGTGGGGTGTAATCAGTATATTTCTTCATGCAACAAGCCTGGTTTAACAGCAAACTACAAAAATAGAACACTTGATCTGACATGCAATTAAAAAACACAGCCATTAATCATACAGTAATTACATGTGACTTATCGGTAAGCAGGCTAAGCACTCTGTATCATATGTGGACCATATCTAAGTGAGCGAGAGAATGCCCTTCCAGTCTACAGAGCATTGGTTGCTCCTTTTCATGTAATGAAGCTATGCAATGCAACCACTCATGGTGAACAGCACACAGATGAGTGTAAATACCATCCAATCCCAGCTGTGTCTGCTCGCCTCACTGAAGGAGCAGTGGAGAGAAAAGAGAACACTAACAGAAGACGAAGAAGCAGATAACCTGAAGCAGTGCTCCTCCAGCATGGCAGTTATTTGCATGCACAGCCAAATAGAAGAGGAAGGACGGGAAACTACAGAGTGCAAAACGCACCATGAACCCACCTCTGTCCCAGGTAATGACAGAGCACCGCTTCAAAATGAGTAGGTGCGGAGAAACATGTGGAAAGACAAGTGAGTTAAATAGGGAGAGGGGAGGAAGGAAGAACTCACAGGCAGATATGTAGCTGTGAGCTTTTCTGACTTTTTTTTTTTTTATCTCTAGAGGAAGTTACCCAAAGTTTCCCTTGAAAAGAAGTGTTCAAAATGTCTGGTGCTCTTTTATTGTAAACCTAATTATCACTAACACATCTGTCAGAGAATGAGGCCTCAAAGAAATGTTTTGTCAGAGAAAATACATAAAAGATGAAAAGAGCAGGGACTAGAGGAAATATTCACTTTGATGAGAACACATTTATGCTAGTTATGGACGTCTCTCCCCCGTGTTGTATTTTCGTTGCCCTCCCTCATGTTCCCTGGGATTTTAAGGTCTTCTGGAATCTCCCAAATCTCTGTCGGCAGGAGGGCTGCTTTGAGAGCAACCACATCCCAAGGGAAACGTATGATGGGAATGCTTTCATCCTTCAGAAAACTGTCTCTTTCCCCTATGAAGTTTATCATAACACTGCTGCCTTGGATATACAGAGAAATTCTGCCCCCTGAAGAGGTGGCAGAGTTCAGACGCTTCAGAACAAATGGATGCAATGGTTGGTGCCTGTTTACAGGTATAGAAGCTGTGCAGGGAGACATAAATAAAAGCCTTTTCTTCTGTAAAAGTCATTACTTGTGATGATAGCACAGGGCTCATTAACAGCAACACTATCATCTTGTGTTATCATCTCTGCCCGTCTCATCCCTCAACCTCTCCTCCCACCTTTCCTCAAAGGTTAAGAGGGAAGTGATTTGTTATAAACAGAGGATTCATCCAGCTGTCTCACTAACACTTGGTACTGCTGGACTGTGCTGATAACAGGTGCCTTTGTGCACAAAACTGACAAAGACAAATTAACTGTATCTATACCCATTCATCTGATAGAAAGGTAGATTCAGGCTGGGGAAAAGCAATGCACCAACAGATTCATCCTGCATGAGTCAACCGATGCCAGGGCAATACCACCGACCTCTTCCTGTGCAGCGCTCAACAATAAGAATTTTCCACCTGCGAGTAAAATGTTATGTTGGGATAGTAAATCTAGCAACTCAGTTGCCTAACTGGGACAGATATAGAGATTGAAACTGTTGTGAGAGCTGCAATGTTGCTGGCATAATGTCAATATGAATTTCAATAGATCATTTTCACTGTCCATTTTTTCTCAGGAATCTGAAATCAAAATACCAACATGATCCGTCACATGTGAACACTCAACCAAACGTGTTCATGCAATACACAGAAACAGCTGAATACAGCACTGATACACCTGTCCTGCCACATAGCTCTGCTCACACCTCACAAACTAGGACATGGAATTCCTTTATATGATAATTCGCCATGGTTGACATGCTGGAACCAAGATAAACCAAGTCAGGCTGAGAAGATAAATGTGACAGGGGTGTGCAGGGGATCACTGCTAACATACATGGAGTTTATTTGGGGACAGTCTGGCGTGAAAGTGAGGATATGGCCCAGTGCTCTTTCCTTGTTCCAGGTGAGGGCTTTGGATATTACATTTAGTTTCATTACAGCAGCAGCTGACAGCCACGTGTAGGAGGCCACAGGAGCACAGGTGATGGGGAGAGAGCGGCACTCAAGTCTTTGATATAATGTTTTACAATAATCTAATAAACTGAGAACCTTTGTTTATCTGGGGAAAGTTGACTGGGCACACATGATCATCACATTACACCTGGGACCTGACAACAGTCTGTGACTATTGGCCACTGACCAGCTCCACTAGTGTTGCTGCAAGTTCAGCACACCTCAACAGCAGCTGTTGAAAATGCACAGAGCATGAAGGCAGCAGCGTAGTGGAAACAGAATTGAAATTGGGGTGCTTACAGATGCAAAATAGCCCATTTTCCTGTGGAAAAAAGGAAGATTGAAGAGATCAACCTTGGTAAAGCGAGCCGGAGACGCATCCTTATTCTGATGATGATGGGTCAGCATTTCTCACCCACGCTCTCTTAGCGGCTCCTGCCACTGTAATTTATGTGACTGAAACTGTACGGCAGGTCATCTACTGTAGCAAGTGTGAATTATAACCCATTATGGATAACTGATCCTCATATACTGCTATAATAAAGACAGTTCAGGTCACAGGGCCAACCTTGGCGACCGATCTCACTGTTATATATATACATCAATAAAAACTGCTCCGTGATGGAATAGATGATACGCAGGGATAAAAGGTTACACTCTTTGAAATAAAAGTACTACTAGAACCATATATGGTTCTGGTCCCCATAGGAGAACCCTTTTTTGGTTTGGGTACTGGTAGAACCTTCTATAAAGGTATAAAGGAACCTTTTCAGAGGGTTCTATCTAGTACCCAACATAAAAGGTTTTACCCAGAACCAACTGTGAAAGCTTCCACCCAGAACCCCCTATGAGAGGTTCTACAGAGAACCCTTCTAAGCAAACAGGTTCCACCCAGAACCCTCTCTAGGCCCTTTCCCTCCAAATTAGGTCAGGTTCTTAAACCAGTTCTGTATAAGATCATCTTTGGTTCCCAAGGAAAACCTGCTATTTTTTGGTTCCTGCTGGGAACCAACTTTTCAGGTTCCAAAATGCTGGAAATGCTCAAAATGGTTCAAAATTAGCTGCTTGAACCATAACAGGGCTGGTTCCATGTTGGTGGAAAAGGCCTATAAGGGTGCTAACAAGAACCCACCCACAGGGTTCTACTGAGAACCCTTTCATATTCCAAGGTTTTCATCACCATTTTATCAATCTATGCTAAAATTACTAATGTTAACATTAAGAAAGCATATTTCAAATCCATTCTTTGAACAACCTTGAAGAAAAAGGGTTCTCTGGATGATCATCTTACAAAGAACTTTTGACGAACCCTTGCTTCAAAAAAAGGTTCTTCAGAAGCAAATGGGTCTGGCTAGAACTTCAGCCCTTAATGAAGAACCTTTTTGGAACCCTTATTTCTAAGAGTGTAGGCTATTTCTCCATGAGCGGGTATTTACTTCCATCAGTGGAGTCAGCCATCAGTGTGCTTTTTTCCTGTCGATGAGACTTAGTGCTTTCACTGAAGGTAAGACAGTACAGTCAGGAATAATAGGGCAGGAAAACTCAAGGATTTTCTGCTGATAGATGAAGAGACTGTCAAGTGCTGCGGAGCACTGCCGATATGCAGCTAACTGCAACCAAGGGGGAGCAATTAGTTATTACGAACTACAATCATTCACACTTACCTGAAGATAGTGATTAAGTATCTTTCAGCACTCCCCGTTTTATCTCGGAGAGTGTGTATGTGTGTGTGCGAGAAAGATATAGAAGGGAGGGGGAGAGGTTGCACACACATCCCATCACACTTTGAGGTATGGTGATGAAGTGTGGCAAACAGACTTTATTAACACAGAGCTCTGAAGCCCTGCTCGGCCCATCTCCAGCTAAACACAACAAAACAAACAGGGTGACCCCGCTTTAACCCCGGACCTGTCCATCCATCACCCAGCAGCATACACACACACACACACACACATCACTGAAGCCCATATCTCTCGCTGCATTGTCGACATCAGGTCTACCCCGTGGAGAGATTCATGCTGCTTCACTCCATTAACAGCTCCAGCTCACACACACAGTTCACAATATGAGCAATATAACAATCTAACAACACTCCAAGATTTGAACAGGTTCATATGATTTCTTCATTTTCTAGAGTAAAAATGCTTGTAAATTGACAGCAAACTATAAACTTTTTAGATTTAATGGCTTTCCACCTGCTCGTTAACAGAGTTGGAAAAGTAAATGTGTGCTTAAGAAAAACAGTTCCACAAGAAGTTTTCCTTATTTCCTGGAACATATTTTGACTGTGAAAAAGTACTTTCCAACATTTACCAGGAATTTCTCCTAAAGAGGAGGAGAGAAAGCTATAAAAAAGGCCTATCGTTTGACAAGCCGTATTACTGCCAATGCTCCCTTTGATCTTTTTTGACTTTGCTTCTCAATCTCTGTTTATTATATTTCTAAACGGTGGGTATCAAGCAGGCTAGTTAGATGGTACGTCCATTCTTCAAGACACCAGGCAGACAGATAAAAGATAAGGGCTTAGACAGTCAGACGTGGTCAGTAAGGCAGAGGAAATCCCTATCATTTGTCTAAGGCCCTGCAGACGTATGTTCAAGCTCAAGTCTCAACCCCCCTATCTGTCTCTACGCTTGTCTCTCACTAGTTAAAGGTTCATGCGGAGGTGAGGGTTCCGAGCTCCCCTCCCTTTCCAGTGACCCTTTGCTCCCTATGTGTCTCAGTGCAACAGACCCCCTCAGGGTTCGACCTCTTTCCCCTACAAACAAAACACACACACACACATGTTGCTTTTATGTGCTCTGCAGGTGTTGCAACACACCGTCAAGCATACAAGTTCCCAGCACAAACACACAAAACACACTCAGAACTCCAACAAAGGGCCTGAGACGGAACAAGGTGCTGGTTGGTGATGGTGATGGACATTGCTCCTCTCTCATTGCTCTTACTCTGCATGTTTTTCAAGTTGGTGAGACCTCATTTGACAATAACTATGCTGATTCTGGTTGAAAAACACCCCATCTTACCCGGGACTATTAATTCACATGGCAGGTACGGACTGTACCCTATTGTTCACAGCGGGTTTAGAGGATTTAGACAGCACTCAATGTGCCAAAACCTTTCAGGCGATGTAATTATTGTAATTTGATCTTGAATGGCGCAACAACAGAAGAAAAACTAGTATTGTTGCTTGGTGGGAGGGCTGTTCAGGGCAAGGGGCAGACAGACCTGGGATGACCCTGTGATGCATGGAGAGAACTATCAGTCAAAATGCCAGAGTGACTTTAAATCACTAAACATTTCACTGCTGCGCCTGTCTAACACATGTGTTGAAGGATGTTGCACAGTGTGACATGCTTCCCAGGTCATGCGTGGATTCCCACTTATCTCTAAACCATCACACTGCAAATATATCCTGGTTTTCTGGACTTTCAGCCAGAAAAACCAAACTCAGCAACTACTTGTGTTGTAATCATACATGGTGAGAGTGCCGACCCTCTGATCAGGCATCTAAATTCAGGTGCCTGGTAGGCAGACTAAGGTCATCGGGAAGATTCAGCTTACCCGGTCTGGCTGAAGGCTTCCACCCTGTTTGGTTTTGTTGTATTTAGTTTGTCTTTATATTAATTTACCTTTCATTTATGCAAAATAAACTTATTTCATTGGTAGAACGTGTGTGTCGTCTCCTCTACTCTGTCCAGCCTTGAGCCAGGTTGTGATAAATTGTGGGCTCAACTGGGATCAAAAGGAAAGAGAAATATTTTAGTTCTCTGTCTTTTTGGTTTTGGTCAAAACTTTCTGTGAGTCCATTCTGCATTTTGGTTTATGGTGTCCTTTGGCTGGAGTTTTCTCTCATTGGGTTTGGTAACAATTTCTAATAATGAGTTTGTTGCAGTTTGATCTCAAAGTAGCAGTGAAAGTTGGTATAGCTCAGGATGTTTTGGTACTGACTATTAAATGTGTGTATCCTACAGCTGGCCATGATCAACCAGTCTTGAAATAGGAGTATGCCTATTATGCTACAGCTGCACATGAATGCAGTTACCCTGTGCACACACACAGATAATATTGAGCAGGGCAGAGAAGCTCAATCAATTTTCATCATCCATAATCAATAAAAGACAGCATTAAGTTTGCTCATCCATAAAAATGTGACATGTGATTTTTAACCATACACATTGTGTCACTGCATTCAGAAGCAGAATTGTGCCCTGACCCAGCTGCTTCACCTCTCAGTGCCCTGGCAGCACCCCTGGGCCTGCGGTGGTAATGAGAGGGCAAGGGGACAGGCAGCCTGGGTTCACCAATGGAGCAGGGGGCAGGGGCCAGGCAAGGGAGGCCAAAGGATATGCAGGCCTGAGATGCATACTAAGAAGGCATCAATTACAAATTCCATTGCCAGCATTCTTTGTCAGTCCCCATCACAGCTAATAAAATTGCCCTGTGATCCAAAAAACCCTGCTGAGCACAGAAAATCTAGGGGGAGAGTTCTGCATATCTTAATCCCTCTGTCAAAGGCAGCACATCTCAACATTAACTGTTCTTGTCACCTTTAGTGGGGGAAGGTTGATAGGAGGAGGGAACTTCTTTCCATCATGGACAAGTGGCAAAGGAGAGATGAACAGAAAGAAAAACACTCATTTGAATATTTTAACTAGAGCTGCAACAAATGATTATTTTCACTGATTAATCTGCTGGTTATTCTCAGGATTTGTCAATTAAATAGTACAAAATTTGAGAAAAATACTCATCACAATTTCCAAGAACCCAAAACGACATCTTCGAATTGCTTCTTTTGTCCAGCCAGCAGTCAAAACCCCAAAGACTCTTCATTTACTACCATAAATGACAAGGAAAAGCAGCAAATCATCACAGCTTAGAAACTGGAACCAGCAATTTCTTTGACATTTTTACTTGAAAAATGCCTGAAATGATTTATCGATTATCAAAACAGTTGCCAACCAGTTTTCTTTGTGTAATCATTGTAGCTCTAATATTGACAGAAAATAACAAATTAAATTAATATTTAACCTTAACACATGGATGTTTGAGATGGTGAGAAAGAGAACGAGAGTGTGTGTTGTGTCCTTTACTTCTGGAACTGCAGTTCATTCCCCCACAGGACTGTGGGTTAAGTGACAGCTTGGGCCCATCACTAAGATGAATGGTTCTGTCCTACACAAGGCCTTTTAATTAGCTCCACAAGCTGCCTTTTATAAAGAGCACACACACAGAAATGCACCCGCACACACGTGGTATTATGCACATGTGTTCACAAACATGTGCCCACAAGCAAATTTTTGGTTTTGGGGGAGGTTTGAATGGATACATATTTTTGTAAAAAAAATTTTTGTCACGGTTTGTTTCGAAAATGCTGATGACAACAAATACCCCTGATAAACCCCAGCCCCCATCTATGACTACCAAAAAATGTGGGCGTTAAAAAGTCATTTCCGCTGGGCGAGATCAATCCATCATCATTTTAGTGGTAGAGAAAGGAGGGGGGGATGGGTAGCAGCCTGGCAACCAGACGGGTACCATCAAGACCGGGACAGGAAGCAAGAGATCACACTCCTCCTCCTCCTCCTCCTCCTCCTCCTCCTCCTGCTCTGGCTCCCTTTTCATTCCCTCCCTTCTCTCTTCTTCTTCTCCTCCTACTCCAAGAATCTTCCTCCACACATGGTTGGGAATCCACCATTAGAGCGTGGGTGGGGTTCTAACAGGGCCTGGGAAGGCTACAACCAACCACCAGGGCTGTTCCAATTACAGAGTGACTGATACCAGATGATGAAGCTTGTGGCATCTCACATTAACATCCACCATATCCGCAGCATCTGCCCAGATGAAGGGCTACGGAGGGACGCTGAGCTCCACGCACATACAGCACCATCCAATTAGTGGCGTTGCCAGTGATCCGGCATCATGATGGTGGGTGGAAAAAAAGGGAGACAGCCTGAGCAGGACTCTGTCGAACCTGAGCCACTGAGCAAAGAAGCTGTAATTGTGCTACACGCTCTCATTAGCAAAAAGTCCTTTGTTGGGTGGCAGCCTACTGGCTGTTCAAGTGTGTGAGATAGCCAGAGAAAGTGAGAGTCAAGAGAAAAAAAGAAAGAAAGAGACCGAGAGAGACATCATTTTTTTGATTTGATGCAGCCAAAGACGGTCAGTGAAGTGCAAATAACGGCTTGATCTGTCAAGCTCTTCCAGTGGAATGTTCCCCTTTTCTTCCTTCTTACCATACTTGTTCAACCACTCAGACACACACACACTCCCACACATACAGACACAAAACACACAGACAATAAAAGCAGCAAAGGGGCTTACAGTACATCTGTCACACTGCTGGAGCAAACACTGTAGCCTCACAAGACACCACCAGCTGTTATGGAGCCTGACTCTGGTTTGTTTATAGCCCATTGTTTTCTCTGCCCTGTCTTTCGCTCCTAAATTTCAATTTACTCAGATACACGCTAACACAAAGGAGGGCAGTGTGTCAACGCCCACAGGCCTTTGAAGTGCAGGCCGAATGTTAGTTTAGACATCTGAGAGCAGCTTTAGAGTGAGCATGCTCTCCCGGCCGTCAGTCTGCTCTGTACCCATTTATTGCACACATTTGGCAAGATACAGGACACTCCGGGTATGAGGAAAGGACGGAAAACACTAGAGCCACACAGACATATCGGATGGCTGAAATTCTCGACCAATACCGGACAATCACAGCACAGCTATATCAGTCTATATCAGAATCAGCATGTTGTCCGATATGCACTCACATGAAAACTTTTTTGTTTGTTTTTTAGCTGTATAGGAAGGAATTTATGCATATTTGAAGAACCAGTGTGCGGGGATTTAATGGCATCTAGAGATGACCTTGCAAATTTCAAACACTCATTTCCCCTTCCAAGCATGTAGAAGAATCTACATGCTTGGTTAGTCTGGTTAGTCTGTTCTGATCTACTGTAGAAACATGGCAGACTCTGTTATATAAAGGTTCATTCGAAGATAACAAAAACAGAATGATTTTTATTTTCATGTGATGAAAACATACTTAAGAATATTTTATTCCATTTCTGCCACATTCAGCCCATAAATATCTGTAAATCATACACACTGGATTTTTAATTCAAGTGCATAAATATATAAGTGGCATTGACATCAGCCCCAGAACTCCAGTATCGGTCGGGCTCTAGAAAACACTCCAATCTGACTGCCAGCTGACCCAGGCAGTATCACTCTTGCAGATATGAAGGTGCAACAAGAACAGCCTGACGAGGAGGAAAAAGTAAACACACGTTTTGAAAAATGAAGCACTAAAATCTGATCTATATTGAACACCTTGGAGTGGTATGTGTTTCTACCACTTATTTCCTACCCATGTC
>JAJHUR010073491.1:31659-77231 GCA_027495735.1 Lutjanus campechanus
CACACACACACACACACAAATGCTCAAAGAGTCAAACACACACTTACACACACACGCGCACGCGCACACACACACACACACACACACACACACACACACACACACACACAAACCAGTCTTTCATCTGTCCATGATTGGCCCAAGTCCAGCACCATATATCTTTTCCACTCTCTTATAATAAAAGTTATATTCAGTCTTGTTCAGCACCTCTCAGGGTCAGAAAAATGGAGTTAGGCTGGGCTGCACCAACAAGGATTCATTCTAAACCTGATTAAATCATGTTTTACTTTGAATTATTTTGCACCAAACATTTAAACTTGCTTCAAATTAAGAAAGATTAAATTTAAACCCGTCTTTAAACCTCAGTTCAGTTTTCACACCTAGATCAAAGTTTATTCGGTTGCTTGTTAACTTTAAACTTAAAACTTATAACTGAGGAGTTTTAACTTAAATAGCTGCCTTTTTGAGATGGACTGAGCAAAATCATCAAGTTCCTGGAAGAAAGTGAAGGGACAGACTCAACCCAATTGAGTTGTATGATGCATCTCTTCTTTTTTTCAGTGTTTTTTTTTTTTTTTTACTTTTGGGCCAGCTAGCCAGCAAACAATGCAACTTTTGTTAAGTAATACAGAGCAGCTGAAACCGTTTCCTCCCCTCTTTTATACTTACAAGTAAGGTCCAGACGTCACTCAAGCAAGCATCTCTAGGGTGATTAAACTTCCAGTTTACGTCATTAAACTTGGATTTACTCTACTATGATTCGTTTTTTGAAAATGTGCAACAGAGCTTAGAGCTAATCTTATGTTAAATTAATCTTTGTTGGTGCAACCCAGTCTTAATTAACTAAATTCCATCAGTGCACCGTTAGAAATAAGTGAGTGAAAAAGTACTATTGGAGGTTTTGTAAACACGTGCTATATTTAACTGCAGTGCCAGCCCACATACCCCGTTTAGTGCCGACAAATGCACACTCTCAAAGAAGCAAAGGGTTTCTGGTTTTTGTCAGTGCAATAGCTCCTAGCACCTCAAGTGCCGTGTCTAGATTGTCAGTTTGCTCATATTTTCCCCCCAGCCTGTAGGAGGAAAATTTACAAGAACATTTTTAACAGTTTGTTATTTCATGGGCTGGCAGAGTCAGTTTTGCTGAGTGCCTTGTAAATGTCTTTTAGGACCTCTGATAATCAGGGGCACTATATATAGGCACTTCAGATAGTGGAGTACATGAAAGTAGAAGTTTCCAATCATGGAGAGAAGGAGGGAGAGGAGCAAAGTAATCGGTGTGTGTGTCCATGTGTGTAACGCCTCCTCTGCCGCCTGTATCAGACAGCATCATGTCATGTTTCATCATTTTAATTTTTCTATCATATCATGAAGATAAGAAAGGGCTGCTGCAGTATTTACAGTACAGATGGGTTTTGAGAAAAAGTGACAGCTGAAGCGACTGCCCTGTACAAATCACATCTTTCATCAGTCTTCATTAAATAGACAACCGAACTGAACAGAGTCAACACCCTTGATGAAACAACAGGAAGAGAAAACATGTACACATACACACACACGCCCTCACGTGCACTCCAAACACACACGAGTGCAGCCGAGGCCGACCAACGGCGATCCATTAACAGTAATGAGCGTATAGTAGTCAGAGGGATCTCAGGGTCTGACAGCAGTAGGAAGACAGGAGGGGTGTGCACCCTGTTTCAGTGCCAACCTGCCATCTGCGCCCAGTACTGGCTGAGTTAATGAGGGGATTAGGCCCACATGCACAGCCGTGGGACAGGGCCCCTACCCCTGCCACCAGCAGGAGCCCACCACACCAGCACTTTAATATGGAAAACATGACAGAGGCAAGGTGGGCTACTGCACACATGCTGAGCAGAAACCCCACTGACTGCCGACGTGCAAGGGCATGTGGGTTGTCTGTTTGGCCATTCCTTTATGGATGAGGTTGGGCGTTGGTGTGTGTGTGCATTTGTGTGAGGATGTACTAATAAAAGGCTAAAAATTTGAACATGAAGCCACAGTGAAGCACCCGGCACAGGGAACAAGGGGGATCACAGGGACTCTCTCCTCATCTGGCACAGACAAAAGAGCTGCTTGATTAAAGGAAACCAGGAGGCAAAACAAATCTGTTCAGCTAAAAAAGATTAATATGAGGAGAAAGGGACAATCTGTTGAACCAAGCAGGAATATGTTAGCAGCTCCGTTAGGCAGTGACCCCAGCCAGCACTGGGAGCACACCATTATTTACACCCAACACACCATCAGCACACCAAAACCACCTCTCGAGACAGCGTGTCCTGAGGCAGCCAACCCCTTCGCACGGTTACACACGGAGCACAACTGCCCTCAGGCCCTCCCGGCAAGTAGTGACACCTTTACGTGTCACTGGCTTCCTCCTTTGCGGCCATCACCACCTCCGCTCAACTACGGTTACGGCCAAGGACTCAAATGCCAAACAGCGACAGATAAAATTACTTTCCAAAAGGCTGATTACAAAATAAATGAACAGATAAATTAATAAATCCACTGACCTTGGGTGCAATTAGCCCTTAATTACTGCAGACTATGTGCCCTGGGAGATAGATTAATTAAAAGAGGATAATGGAAAGCAACAAGGGAGGCTTTGTGTGGAAATACCTGCCAGCAAAAAAGATCCACCACTGGCATCCAGCTACAAGATTTTACTGTGTGAAGAACACTGTGTACAAAACGATAACCATGATTATTTTTGATTAATATTGAGATCACAGTTATTTATTGATTTTAGGAACAAAATATTTTTATTGCACTTTCACATTTTAAATAAACAGAACACTACTTTCACTTCCTTGTTGTGCTCCCACACAGTCTAAGGTTTTGCTACATCCCTGCTAATGTAGACATCTGTTCATCCAAATAACACGGGTCCCTATTCACTAGAAGCAAAATATGAATACAACCGTACTTTTTACCCAAAATTAAATCAACAGAGCACTTAATGCATTCATCGTACTGTAGTTTGCAATGCTTTTTTCAGGTGGTTGAACAATTTAGTTGTGTTGCTTGCGGCACAAATACAAGTCTAATCCACTCTTTGCATATGATTTGTTCTTGTTTAACATCGCTTGCATTAAATCTAAAATACCTCCAAACAACGGATGCTCCAGACATTTGAGGTTTGTTTTTCCCGTCTGCTCTCTGTTGTTTATTACTCTTCTACTCTGACTGCAGCCACGACATTGAGGAAAGTCTGCACAGGCTGCCACTGCAGCATGGCTGCCTGTTAGTTTAGGAGGTGCTTTATTTGATTTACAGCAGTTTTCTGTGTAGTGTTGTTGTACTCAAGATCCGTCTTGATCTCAAGATCACGTTTTGAAGGTCTTGTCTCGGTATTGAACACATTTTTCCTGGGTCTTGTTTTGGTCGAAGAAGATGATTCAGGATTTTATTTTAAGACTCGTCAAGACCACAATTGGTCATTACTGTCATAATTACTGTGATTAGATGTAAAACTTCTGCTTCAAATGCAACAAATAACTTGACATATTTCTGATTTAAAATTTACTGTTGTTTGTACTGTTGTTTATGGCTGTCCATCCTCTCTGTCCCTTCACACGCACTCCAAGAAAGTGAAGAAATTCTGCTGGTAGCTAAGTTCTGTTTCAGCTTGTAATAAACCATGACCAGAGGGCCACATACAGCTGTGCAGCAGATATACAAAGTTATATTACATGAATGTTGGCTATTGTCAGCTCTGACATCAAGGCCACATGCTGCTTCCCTGGTCTTGATTAAGTCTCCCCCTGCCACAGTCCATAATATTCATTTAAATTTGGAGCCAAAATCATGATTGAGATTAATATTCGATCAATTGTGCAACCCTAGCACACTGTACGTCAAACTGGAATATGAAGTTAGTGCACCAGGAAAAAAACAAAATGAAAGAATAAAACATGGGGGAAAGAGTGGTTGGCATTGAAAACCAAGACTCAAGTCTCATGAGGCTCATGATTTATTATCATAGGTTTGGGAAGTAATGAAATGTGAAATCACAAAAAACACTAATATACCACCGAAAATGCCCACCATTAAAGGTATTATCCACAAACATCTAGCAGCACTCATATTGGACATTTTAATTCAAACCTTTCATGCCCAATATGGCCTCCTGACCACAGCGAGGAAACTTTAACGACTAGTCAAATTGGGTCCTGGCAAAAATGTTAATTTGCTCTGTCCCTGTTTTACTCTGTCTGCGTCTGAGCTTGTTTCTGTCCACAAACTGCTGCTGGTTCTGCTCACGCAACAAAGATGGACATTCTACGGCTATGGAAACCATCATTATCCTGCCCACCACACACACTACATACAGCACTTGTCTGAGGGCGAGAAGCGAGACAGAAACCAGCCCATGCACACATCCGAGGGTCAGACGTAACCATAACCTTTAACATGTGGACCACAATCTTTCTCTTTCCCTTTGTGCTGCAGTGTGAAGCTACATCAATCTTAAGGATTAAGTGCCAGTCTTCCCATGAAACCAAAGGACAATCATGTTTATGTCTTGACTGTCCCTTGCTCCTCACCCTGCCCCCTCCAGTCTGTGTGTCTCTCCACACTGCCTGATCAAGGTCCTGGGAGCCCTGTAATAACAGTCTGTTTAGACACTCATCACTGATTGTCAATTAGAGCTTCTGTCTCCTGTGACCCCCCCAACATGGAGCGTTTAAGAGGCTGTTGACAGGCTCAGTCGTCTCTACCTGGTTAGTCACCGTACTATTTAAAGACGACGTCACCTCAAAACATCCACAAACTGCTGAGTGTCTCCAGAGCTGCTGCGGAGACAAATGGCTACAGAAAGGTAACCAATAAACAGTAATGTACGAACACAGCGTCTAATGGCTGAAATAAGGGTTTCAAAATGGTTGTTTCTGAAGGGCTTAAGATCTACCCAGAACAATTTGCTTCTGATGAACACTTTTTGAAGAAAAGACCTGTCCAAGATTATTACAAGAATTTAAAATGCATTTCTTACTCACAACACGGCATTCAATCTTTTTTTTTTTAACCTCATCATTGTAGAATACAATATGCTTCTTTGTAGAACCCTCAGAAAAAGTCTATTTTTAGATACCCCTAAGTGGGTTCCAGATGAAAACCTTGGAATATGAAATGGTCTCAGTAGAACTTTCTGAGTGGGTTCTAGATATAATCCTTGAAATATAAAATAGTTTTCTGTAGAACCCCTGGGTGGGTTCTAGATGAAACTAGAATAAAAAAGGATTTTTGATAGAATCCCTCGGGTGGGTTCTTGTTAGCACCCTTAGAAGGGGATAGAGCCATTGGAGAGGGTTTTGGGTGGAAGCATTACACCATAGCCCACTCTTGTGGTTTTGGATGGAGCCTTTCAAAGATGGTTCTTGCTATAACCCTTAATGTTTGATTCTAGGAGGAACCCCCTGAAAGTGCTCCAGGTGGAACAAAACCAAAACCAAAAAGACTTTTCCTGTGGGGACCAGTCGAGGAAACCTATATAGTTCTAGTTATCACCTCTATTTTTCAGAGTGCATGTGGTAAAAAAGAATAAAATCACTGGCACTCTCAGATATGGAATGAGTCATCCGTATTTAAGCCTAATAAAGAAAAACAGACCCAGAATACACTGAAATGGAATGAATGGCATTGCTTCTCTGGGCCTCGTATACAGCCTATCAGACCACTGGCAGGGCTGGAGGAACATTGTCCAGCGGTGGTGTTTTATTGGAGGCTTGTATTTGTTAATGTGTCTGGGCTCCTGCGCTGTTGAGAGAGAGAAAGCTGAACAGAGAGGCTGTTGTGCATGGGCCTGGCTGAGCTCCACTGTCCCCTCCAGCCAAACTACCATATTCACACTTTTTTATAAAGCCTTATGAACTGGGGGGCACTCTGTGTGGGTGAATAGTCACTCTACCTCTTCACACACAGAGTACTTTTTTTAGAGTTCACAGTGTCAGCTGGGCTGAGAGCAATTGTTCCAGTGAGAGTGCTTTTGCTTTATTTCCATCACTTTTTCTTGTCCAGCCTTCCTCTGTGTCTTTCCGGGCTGCTGAATGGCTGCCTACACCCTCTCTTTCATGGTGCCCTCACTGTTGCTGGAACGGTGACGCCTAGGCAGGACCTGGGTCTTAAATAAGGGCTTGAGGCCTGACACATGTGGCCTGTGAACTGACAGCAGCTTTGTGAGGCGAAGGGGGGTGTGGGAGTCGGGGGCCAGGGGCCAGGGACACTCAGGGAGGAGAGACAAGCTGAAGGAGCCCCTTGAGAAACAGCTTGGGCCAACAGCCACAACAACACCTCAACAAGGGCTCCAGTCATCCAGCGGAGTTGAGCTGGAAGGAAAGGAAGAAACGGTACCGCTGGTAGATGCCAACAGGAATCAAGAAAGTCTACGTCAGACAGAGAGGAGGAACACTAGGGCACAGGAAAACCAAAAGGGGAGACTGGACAGATGATGGACAGAGGGCTGGAGAAAGGGAGAATGAAAGGACACAGACTGTATTGGTGGGCTAATAGCTCCACAGAAAACCCCTTCCTGTTTGTCACAGAAAACGAGCTGGCATAAATTCTGAGGAAAACAACCTTGAGTTAAAGGCTGAGTTAAAGGGATGTTGTGAAGAAATTAGAACAGACAGGTGAGAGAGGCAAAGAGAGCAGCTTGAAAGTGTGTTGTGTGTCACAACACATTGCCGTACATACCGTGGTATCTGTGAAAAGGCCAGCAGGGAGATAAACAACTCCAGAAGACACAATAAAACAGCAGCCAGAAATAGTTCAATGTGACGGCGGGGAGATAACGATGATAACAACAAATTGAAGTGAAAGTGCATCGGAGAGTCAAGCTTTTTAGAATAAGATCTGGATCAGCGAAATGTAGTCACACTTTATTTTACAGTATGCTAATAAGACATAACAAGCTGTGCTTTGTTTTAAATTCGACAAATACCTGATATTATATATTCAATATTAGACAGCGTGAGATGCTTATTAGACTTTATTAGAGGGTAATTAGGGTCACATGACAACAGAACTGTACCATAATCTAAAGTGTATTATTCCCCACTGTTAGATCCTTATTAGGCTTCATTAGAGAGTGATTAGAGACCAGTACTGTAAACTTATCTAATTATCTAATAATCTAAAAATAAAAATAAGATAATACACTTTAGTTTACAGTACAGTTCTGCTGCAAAATCTCCCAAGTTGCCCTCTAATAAAGTCTAATAAGGGTCTGATAAAGGGTCTACTACATCCAATAAAGAACATATTATTTCTATTGGTTATCACCTATAAGATTTCAGCTAAAGCTCTACAAAGCTGAAAGAACTTCAGTGGGAGGGAAAAAGAAAAAGGCGAGGAGGAGGAGTGGGTGGTTTTCCAGGACAGCAGACAAAGAGAAAGACAATTACAGAGGCTCTAAAAATCTATTCAGTGCATTTTGCTGGGAACTGTTCCTCCTCAATCTCTCTCTCCCTGAGTCACTGTGCACTCCTCTGGCCTGATCCCAGCCTAATCCTCCACTTTACCTTCATCTCAGATGATTTCACAGTTGTCACTGAATGCTGAATTTCCTCTTTCTTCCCACAAATGTTAACCGGGGGACATGCCAAGATGGCGCCGAGATTGTAGACTGGTTAGAGGAGGGGGAAATGTGCCTCCGAAACTGGCAAATGTTTCCCTCACGGTTGTTAGCGTTCTCCACAACAGCAAGTTAAAACACTTGGCTATAACGGCGTCATTTAGCAGGTGAAACCATCCAGACTGGAGTCGCTGTCCTCTGAAGAGTGGTCACACCAGCTAATGTCCTTCACTTAACATTAGAACCATCAACATTTCACTAACGAGACAAGAGAGCCTCTATGAAGCCACAGACCAAAGGACTCCTCAGACACATGCACAGGCCAACTGAAGGTCATGATGACATCCCCACCTGTCCCCGACCGATCAACTGATGTCCACACATCGTGATGGAAGTCATGTCTGTCTCTGTGGCTGGCCTTCAAGTGGCTGAGCTGGAGTGGACCCCCTGTCTAATTACAGTTAGAGAGGTCACTGTCCTTCCTGCAGCTAATGTGGATTTACTGACACTAAATCCTGCCTTAACGAGCCGTGGAATCTATCTGACAGAAAGAAAAAACATACAGCTGCGCAACACGGACAGTTTGGGTAACAAGACAAGAGACGGTAGCTAATGGTTTAAAATGCCACTGGACATTAAATCCCCTCTGTCATGTCCACAATTGTGCCCATTGATTCCCGTCTACAGCTGCAACACTGTTTTGTTCTCTGCACTTCAGATCTCTTGAGCTTCATGCCATGAAGCTATGCCGCTGGTATGTGACTCACTTCTCCGGCAGCGGAGTGAGTTAGGTTTGAAACAGGGTCACAATAACCACGCTGGGGCAGTGTTCTTGGCATAGACGGCACCATGTGTTACCCTGCTGGTTACCACTACACACAGAGGAGCGAGGTGTGGTAACAGTAAACAGCCCAGACACAGGAATGCACGAGGCAGTATAACGCTACACAGCGCCATTCATCACAGCACCCAGAGCTCAGCAGGGGCACGAATATCAACGTTTGCCCCACACGCCCTGTTCCACAAACAGATTTCAGCATACTTTCAGTCTCCCACTGTCTATAACTCTCCCCCATGTGCCTTACTGTCTATAAGTGACTGTCCGGCATTCTCGCCGTCTGTCACCAAGGTGCTTGTCAGTGAAGTTTTTTTATTAATAGCTCGGTGAGTAAACAATTTGAGGTTTAGCGCAATGCCACTCAGGCCACGGTGGTGGATGCCAGAGGGGTCACCTCTGGGACCGAACCCCAGAAAGTGGCTCCAGATTGGATGGTACAGCAGCTGAGGATTGATTACCTAATACTCTGCCTTATTACGGATGGGACTTGATAAGATTTCACTGATACGGATATTCTGTGTAAAAAAAAAGTAGGCCTACACAATGCAACTCTCTCCACTGAGTCAGAACAAAGTGTAGAAACAGAGAAGAACAGAGGCTCCCCACCATGACTCTTCCTGCTAAGTTTCCAGAAAGATACACACAAGTTTCACATCATTGTTTTGCAATTCCCAACTGTCGGAAAAACATGATAGCGTCATTAAAAGGAACTGATAAGCTTGGAGGCAAATGATTCCAGTCAACTGTCAAATTGGACAAAAAGTGAGTAATCTACTAGGCTGAGAAGCCACACATCTGCACCCTCCATGGTTACAAATAAGCAAACTGTCCCCCAGCTAGTGATGGGAATCAAGAACCGGTTCCAAATTGCCCAATCATTCAGAATCTTATGCAATCAAGCTCATCAATTCCTTCTAATGATGCCAAAATATATATTTTTTTAAACTGCAAAACAATGATACAAAACTCATGTCTTTCCTTTTGGAAACCTGCAACAAACAGGCCTTTTTCTTACTCTGTTTCTATACTCTTTTCAGTCTCAGAGGTAAAAAACAAACAAACCCCAAACTGTTGTGTTAACAGAAAACCGATCAGGAATAAAAAAGCATAATGATGGAAAACTAAACCTGTTTTCAGGAAAGGTTGAAACAGGACAGAAGTCATCACTTTGAATTACCCTAAAATAAACTGAACTGCGATGATGTTAACATATAAGTCAACATTTGCATGGACTAACCAGGTAGTTTCAATAAAAAGCAAGTGGCTGTGACCAATGAGAGGAGGTGCAGTCCATATATACACCGCTATGGACCATTTAGCTCACCATCAACAGAGCAGGGCAGCAGAGCTAAAGCATGTGTGACATTCAGGAGTCGGAGGTGTCTCTCTGCCTTTGGTGATAAATCCAAACATTTCGGGTCGACTTAAACGCAACATAAATCTGTCCTCAAAGCCAGTCAGCAACAAACAGCCTCAGGGACAGATCTGTAGAGAAAAAAAGGCAGAGTGACACCTGGCAATCTATTCTGTGCTCAGTGTGTCCCTCCTCATGGCGAGGACAATCATTGTTTATCTCACTAAAGGTTTTAAACTTTAAGTCCACACTTTCTACAGTTTCCTAGATGTCACACTATGGCAAAAAGAAGCACGTGTGAGACCCAGACACTCAGTATGTAGCCACATGTACTGTGTTCTTTCTATTCTTTCACAGATTCCCAAGGATATTGGCTCGGCAAATGATTTAACAAAAAGCTGGGATTAGAACGGCGCGGAACAAGGTGCTCGAAGCAAAAAAACAAAAAAAGGAAACAATGAGCGATAAGGAAGACTGTGCCGGGAAGATAATTAATGAATGGCTGCGTCAAATAATACAAGCTGTAACAGTGGGACCTCTTGTCCTACTTCTGCTGCGAATTACGCACACACAAAGACACACACATGCACACACACAAATAAGGGGGAGGAGGAAGAATTAAGAAGCGGTTCCAAAAGGAATTTAATAGTGATTTACCAACAGACTTTCCCATAAAACTGTCTTAAGGAAATAGAATATGGAACGGCGCGGGTCATTGAGAAACACAATGAAAACAGAGAAAAGCTGGCACACAGGGACATTCTTACAATAATGACAGGAAGGCCGCACTGCATTTGAAAAACATTACTGGTCAAATAGTGGTAAAACTTTTGGAGATGTGGGGGTGAGGTCAGGACGAGGGCTCAGGGACTTTGGGGTTCGCTTTTATTTGTTAGGCTGTGTCAGCTACACTGTAAAAAGGAAAAGCACAAAAACTCCCAATATCATGACCCAGTCACTCAAGACAATCCACAGATCAAAAAGTAGTTCCTACATGAAACTACACACAACAATGTCTGTGGGACATCTTGAGTTACCAGGTCATGATTTTTGGATGGAGACACTAATTTAGAATTTTTCAAATTTATTTTTTGGTGCAAATCACATTTAGTCCCATTATATTGGAGAAAAGGCAGACATCTCTAAAGCTGATATCCCCAAAACTCTTTTTGATTTTGGGGTGAACTGTCGTTTTAAAAGTTTTAATTGGGCTCAAAACTCAAAAATCTATTGCAGTACGTTGCCTTGAATTTTTGAGTTGTCTCAACTTTTTCTTTTTCTTTTTTTCTACAGTGTAGTCACCACCACAGAGGAAACATACATGCCCCTCAAAAACTGGACAGAGCCAAATGGACTGAGAACTATTTTATATGGAAATCCTGACACCGTGTTTGCATTAAAAATGCGAGTCAGACCTGGAAAAGGAAAAAAACCTACCGGGCAGATAATGAAACCAGTTTCCAGAGGTGCATATTTACTATAAGATGTGATTCGTAAATTAATATTCAAATGTATTCAGTTCATGGGTCCTGCCTTGAATTATGGGAGGTAATTTTTCCTGTGTTGAGAAAGTGCCTTATTTCTGTGTCAGGTAATTGAGAGCAGTGATGTGAATAGAGTGTCGGATACGGTGAAGGCCTGACTCTCCCCTCAGCGTCAATGTCTCTCTGAGGCCCAGGAAAGAACCATTGTTCCATCAAGGGACACAAAAAAGGGATTAATTTGAATTTGGTTTACAATGCCATGCCTTTCAAGTTAATCCATCTGGCCTGTGCCCCGGAGTTGCCGGCTACTCCCTCCATTCCCCATTCACACTGCCAGCGCTCTTTGTCTACAGGAGGGGTAAATGTCAACTCTACCACTGCTCGGGCACAGAGAGTCCTGAGAGATGCGAGCCAGAGAGAGAAAATGAAGACAGAGAGAAAACAGCCTGTAATTATAGAAAAATGTTGTTTTCTAATTCTTAAAGTTGGTTTTATTTACTAATCAGTGTAAGTTTCACTCCCACTTTGTGCATATTTATGCACATTCAATACTCACTATGATGCATCCAATTATATATAATATATACAAAATTAAAGTCTTTCTGAATGCAGAGGAATTACACACAGTACTGCTGTAATTTGGCTTTAACAGATGGAGATCTGGCATTCAGATTTTGTAAATAACAGGCTGCGTGAAAAAAAAAAAAGACTCATGTCCTTCCTTCCTGTGTAGCTACTAAGTGGCCCGCATTATCTGGCACCCCTGCTGAGAGTGTTAAGATGAGTCTCCCCATACATCCATCATCTGTTCCCGCCTCTTCCCCCAGAAATCCTCCAAATTACAATAATGGGATGCTGAGAGACATTTCAGCTGCTGTTTGTTTGTTTCCTTACTTTGATTATTTCTATTTAAAAAAACACATTTTCTGTCATTTAAACTTCTCATATTTTCTACAAAGCTGTGGCATTAAGAATTAAAAACATTAATATGGAAACTTGTGCTTCTAAAAAACAGGACAAAAATAAAAGTACAATATTTCATGCTGTCATTTCTAAACTTACTGCTCACACATTGTGGTGGTTTCATGCAAAGCATCCAAAACTTTTTATGCACCCCGGGTATACAGTAACCCGAAATCATAAAATCTAATTTTACTGCAGAGCGGTTTGGAAGATAGAGTGAGAGGGTGACTGTGAGGCTGCAGTGGGAGAACTTATTGAGCTCCAGAGCACAAAATGAAAGACGGTTAAAAAACTCTATGCTAAGATACTAGTGCTGCCTTTACTTCACTTTCTCCCTATTCTACGGCTGCTACCAGAGGGACGCTTAGACTACTGACCTGTGTTTTTGCTGCAAAACTCCCACTACACCCCTGAAGGACACACAAATCTCAACAGACAAACAGAGGACACAACTGAACAGTTGCAGCAGACATCTGCATGGTGAAAGTGATGTGGAGCAGCAACTAAAGGATGCAGATGGGCTTTTTGAAGTCTCTTGGCTGTTACCTAGTTAACAAACCTTTCAATTAGCAGGAATGGCAATCTACAGCTACAAATATCACTAAATACAGGGGGAAAAAATGGCCCATTTGGAGCTGAACTTAATTAATGCAATTTATCTTGCTCCCAAGAGAGCTAAGTAAAATACAGATAATATATACAAAGAACAACGGAGAGGAACACAGATTTTAATTAGAGATGTTTTATCAAACAACTTTACTGTCTCAGCTGATGTCCTCCTGGCGCCACTTAAATACTCCTCTGCATTAATCAGGCAGCTCACTGTAAAGTGCATTATGCATTGAAGACGTCACTGTAACTCTCCAAAGATGCTAAAACATGGCACCGATCCTCTACTTTCTCTTCACTTAACTTCAACTCCAATAACCGTATTTCTTACTTTGTCCTTATTACAGCGAAGAGAGTTTAAAAACTAGCAAGCAGACCAAGCCACAAACTAAAAGATGAACAAAGCCCAGTCTGATATTTTATTTATACACAGTTCTATACCGTGCACAGAGATCTTCAAAGGCTAGGAGCTAATGATGCCAGATGATCTCTGCACAATTTTCAGTCATCCTAACATAAAAGGTTTTGTCAAATTGACTGTCAAAACGGGGCAAATGCAAACAAACATCTTCAAAATGCATTTGAGGTTAAGTGTGCAAGATTTACAGGGATTTATTAGCAGAATATGACAGAAATGGAAAATAATACTATGTATGTATACACGTATGTATGTGTTAAGCCTAAATGTGTTCTCGACAGTGTATAATCACATGAAAAGAAGAATCACTGTGTTTTTGCTACAGCAGGTTTGTGGTTTGGTTGGTTTTTCCTCATGTTTGTTTCCTTTGTCGATGACACCTGACTGTCACTCACACACACATGCAAATAACTGCTGATGATTCTGATTTTTATACTTCAAATTACGTTCTGAAACTTATATTTTGATTAAATAAATATTTAGTGAAGAGTCATATGTTGTCCTCTCCTCTTTGTCCTTCCCTTGAGCTTGACTGTTACAAAGTTGGGGCTCGTCCAGATGTGTTCCCTCTGTATTCAAATCAGAACATTCAAATTCTGGTTGATGTAAATATGTTTTAGCATCAAGATGCTATTTTCTCAAGCCTAAAAACAACAACATTCTAAAAGCATTTTTACATGTGACCCAATGTAGGTTTCCTCATGATGACATTGCTACATTTTAACCACTTAAGTTGAGGGAGAGGAGGACATTAGCACTCTCACCTATGTCAGTGCTTTTTGCTAACAGCTGAGTGGGCGTCTCCATTTGAAAACCCTGCAGAAGAACACAGATAGAGTCACCCTTTAAAAACCAAGCATAGCTATATGGTTGTTCCTTGAGAAAGCCCTCAGAACAGATGATAACTAAAGAAAAAAGTCTGATAACCTAATTAAATTACAAAAAATAGGAGAAGGCCAACTGTGATGCCTAAGGGGGGCACTGTACTCCAATTACAGATTTGTTTTTTTTAGGTCAAATCTCAGTAGTATGGCGAGGATTTAACTAATATTCAATTACACAGTGGCTTAGTTCTAATATAAGCCAGCAGATTTAGCTGTCAGTCAGAGTTTGACAGTATACAGCATGTAAAACTAGAATAAATGGACACAGTGTTGTGACCCCGACAGATGTGTTTAACCTACAAAGATCCTGCATCCTGCTCGCACTTCCTGGTACACAAGCATGCTGTCAACATTGTTTATGAGAGGTGTTTTTCACAGACCTAAAAACGTCCGTTTTCTGGCCAGTGTCAAATGTGAGATTCGTGTTGCATGCTGCACAAACCACACTGTGGTTTCTACAGTGCTGCTATTCTTCAGCGCTAAATTTTGATATTTTGAGTTTGAGTCATTTTCTCAGAAAAAAAGAAAAAAGTCCAAATTCTCTGATTTCAGCTCATCAAATGTGCATATTTTCTGGTTTATTTAGTCTTTTTTGACAGTTAACTGAATACCTTTGGGTTGTGGGCAAAACAAGACATTTGAGGACGTCGTCTGAGGTTTTGGGAAACAGTGATCAACATTTTTCAGTTTTCTGACATTTTATGGACCAAAAAAAACAAATCGATTAAACACAAAAATGATTGACAGATGAATCGATATGGAAAACATATATACATGGCTAGTTGCAGCCCTACTTTAGAGTCAGCCATAGAAAGCATTGTGAGGCTCAGAATTGTAAAAATGCAGCATGCAGCTCCCCACACAGTAAAGAGGTGTATTGAGGTAGACAGCTCATACCACCCCCCTCTCATACACCATTAGTCCTGGCGGTGTGTTGCACATTCCAGCCCCCCTGAGTGTGTCAGGGAAGTGGGGCCCCTCCACTGTGCATCCATCTATAGAGTGCTAATCCACCGCTGGGCCATGCAAAACAGGGGACGACCAAACATAAATAAATAAGAATGAGTTGAATCTGTCTACTTTTCCCATTTCAATCAAGTGCCGGGATGGAAACCAGACGGCACGGTCACATTCAGGGGTCAGTCCAGGCTCAATTAGAAAGGCCCTCACTGAAAACAGCCAGTGATTATTTTTAAGCCCTTAAAGTGTCTCTCCCTGCTGGCTGAGAAGTGGGGAAGTGGGGCTCAGGAAGATAAAAAAAAAAAAAGAGTGCCTTTCCCCCCAAACGTGCCTTTCTCCTCACACCGGCTGTCAAAATGTATAAAGTTTATAAACAGAGACAGACAGGATTAAAGGTGCAAGGAGGGAGGTCAAAGAGAAGGGAAGGGGAGATTGAGGACCCCCAACTTGCTCACTGACAGATACCAGTCGCCAGCAAGCGCTGAACGGAGGCTGCTCACCAAGACCACACTGCTGCGGAAAATAATAGTGAGGACTGCAGGAGTAGTAATGTCTGGAAACTAAAACCCACTCTATTTATTCTTATCACTCGTTTAGCATTCAGCTCTGTGCCAGTGTGCACAGTATAATGATAGGCACCACACTGGGGGAAAAAAGAGTGGAAAGAGTGGAATACATGGTAGTGTTAGTGGTTTATATACCCCCGGAGCATTATCATGTAAATGGTAGTTACTGTACAGTAAAAACCCTGCTTTTAAAAATGATAGCAGCTGGGCCTCAGAGAGGGAGGGATGTATCCTGAACATAAGTGCTCTTCAGGGACACTATCCCTGCTTTTTGTCTACTACATCAAAGAGATGCAGCTCAAGAGCTTCCATTTCCACTGCCGAACACTATGTACTTTGTCTATGAAACTTCCATATCACTTTCTCCATGACAGTATCCATGTACATGTATGACAGGTGCACGGGTTTGAGAAAATGAATGATTCTGTGCCTGACCAGGATAGGAATTCAACCAAGGCCAAACAGTCAGTGTTGTGGATACTGTTGTGTCATTGAAAGAAAGCTGCTGATTTACACCTTTAAAGCTACATGAGACACAGCAAATGAATAAAGTCACGTTTTCCCTGCATCTCCATTGCTGGATTATGCTGGATATCAATGGTGACACAAGATTTCTCCTACTCCCTCAAATACAAGTGCACTGTAAATGTTAAAAGCTAAATCGGTTGCTAGCACAAGCAGCTAAACACTACAGTATGAACAATGTGTTTTACAATCTGTGAAAATACGAACAAACGTACGTAGAGTTTATGACTACTGTATGAGATCTGAGGGAAAAAGAAAACTGGGTAGTTACTTTGGTAAAAAAACCTCCTCAAATACTGTCACACACACGATAGATGGCAAATTAACAGTGTAAGTTGGTGTTAAGTGTATATATCCACCAAACAGCATATATTTTAGTTAAAAATCTTAATTTGAAACGGTTTCCTCTTATACAGACTAAAATAGAGCAGCGGGTTAACAGAGGCTTTTAACGAGGTGATGTGACAAAATCCAAAATGTAAAGTTTGTACAGAAATAAAGTTTATCTTTATGGATTATATTGATGCAGAATTGACAAGAACAATGTCGACATATGACACCTTTTATCTTGCGTTTCTAGAGTTGTGAGTTTTTGTGGAAACATAAGAAACTGTTAATATCTCATATTTCTTAAAGGGAGTGCAGGGTTTAATTCAAACTGCTGATATCTTATGTGTATTTTTTGTCATCACTACAGAGACAATTGGTAACTACCACAGTAACGTTATGATAAGGTTGCCTGAACTTTCAAGAAGATAGTGATTGTGATTATGATTGGTTTGATTAATGGTTTACAGTCTAATAATTTGTTACTGGCACTGAGTGATCAAGCTAATTGTCAGCTGATTGTACTAATACTGTTTCGTGTCATACGATGTAATTATCACTTATTGTTATTGCACCATTGGTTTTGGCCTTGGTACAGTTTGGCCGCGACGCCCCAATAAATTTGTATTTATCAAAAGCCAAAGCGGCCTTTCCCTAAAAAAATGACTCATTTCCAGGCCTGCCTCACTATGTCATGTTTCTTATTACTTCTAATCACTAAGTCCTTCTCAGCACGCATTTGGCTCCCATAAATAACTGAAGATTCTTGTAAAGCAGTGCTCTATGTGAACTGTGGATCACTCAGAGTATTTCATTAAAACTCTGCTTGATAGCACAGTTCATTTGATTACCTTGATGACATCCAGCTAGTTTTATTCTCTACAGCTGTACACTATTAAAGCACTACCTCCATCTACTTTCACTCATCACTCAAAGTGTAATTCCACCCTGAGCAATACGCATAGCACAACAAAATTTCATTATCTCAACTCCAATCCCTGTAATTTTCGCAACTATGGTGATGACACTTCTTTGGATCAGGAACAAAGGAATAATATTAGTAAGAAAAGGGCAGCTAGGGGCAATCGTTGTACTTCAGTGATGTAGCATGCATGGTGGATGAAATGTGGTCCAAGAAATATGAGTATTTTTTTCTCTTTCTAAGTTAATCGTTGTTTACTGTCCATGTTTGAGTGCGTTCCTGACACAAGGGCCATTGTCCGTATTGGAGTTAAACGTCTCTGGTGTGGACCAATAGAAGAGGTACTCAGTCTGTCAGCCAATTACAAGTCAATGCTGTCAGCAGGCCAGAGTGATGCTGACTCTCCCTGATGAATACAGGCATGTCAAGGATATAAATCGGTTTCATCTGGTGTCTGCCCGTATATCCAAAGTGCACATACAACACACATACCCACACTTCAACCTAGACACACATCCCTGCTGAAAGATTTTCCCTTGGGTCTCATCTGTCTCACTTTGTTCCACAAACTCACTTGTGATCATTTGCAGAAAAAGCCTTAGTGAGCATCTGTTTAACTTAGTTCTACAGGAGTGAACCCCAACAGTCTTTTAACTTCACATCAAAGCTGACCGATGAATGCGGTCCCTACAGTACTTAGCAACTATGAGCGCTTGCTACAGATCCAGTGGGACTAAGAAGAACTCTGATTTCTGGATGGAAAAATCCAGCAATAAGGCACCGCATTACGCACCTTGTAACTGAGTTTCCACCATGACTTGTATGTAATATTCCATGACTTTTCAGTTTAAATGACCTAAAATCTGTATTCTATCCAAGGTTTCTGTGTGTTTCGACTTTTAAGACCATTTTAAGACAATTATGAATGAAATTATGAACACTTGCAGGAATAAACTTTATTGGTGCAGAGTGGGTTGTGTTGTAGCGATGGGGCCAGGCTTCTGTCATGGTTACTTCATGTCTTTTTTGATTTCCCATCTGACTGTATGGCTGGCTTCACATGGTGAAACTTTCACACAACATTAGCTGCTTGAAACTAAAGGTGAAAATAAGCTGAAATTGAGTTGCATAGTGTAAAGCCACACGTGTGTTCAAACATGTTTGAAACTCGGCCACAACAGCTGCAAAACTCTCTTCTTTTAAAAACTCGTTTCATGCAACAAGCCAATCAACATGCCTTACATTCTACACACATTACCAATCAACCCAGCTTATTTTAGTGAAATTAACTTAAAGACTGTGACAAGACATGAGACTTATTTTTGAAATGTTTCATATAACTGTCAAGTTGCATGGAAATCATGTCTCATGCACTGTATGTGTACATTTGCAACATACAACTTGTTGAACAAAAGTTTCACAGTGTAAATCCAGCCTAATACTTTTATAACCAAAGTTCCCAATTCAAGCATTTTCTTCTTAACTGGAGATTGGTGTTGATGCAACTCTATAAAGGAAACTTCGTAAATCCAATCAAGACCTTTCAGAATTGCATAATTTTAAGGGCTTAAACTTAGGTTATTGGATTTAGATTTTAGACGGTTTAAGGAGCTACAGAAACTCCTTCTATACCGTTTTGTAGTGGTTGTAGGTCAGACAAGCACTAAAGTGATACACAGTCTCATTCTACAACATCTGGGCTTACCGAAGAGAAAATCAGCTGCAAACTACCGTCCTATGTGACAAAGCTGGAAAAACAATTCAATTAAAATTACGCATTTGAAGAATGGCTTTATAATATGTGACTTGGAATTTATCAAATCCCCTGACATTCCCTGCCTCCTCAAAGATATTCCAAAACCCAATGACCAATGGGGAACTTGTTAAGATAAAACATTTTCCAATTACTTTACTGAATTCCTGAGAAAAGCCAGATAGTCGAGGTAATACAGGTGTGAATTTAATGTGTAGCCTACTATTTCCATCCAGCAAACCTTTTGTCTACAAGCTGGATGGATGCTCATTCTGCATCTGTGGCTGAGAGGATTAACAGTCGGGCCGAGGGAGAGTCTTATCTCACCTTGCACAGATAAATCAGACAGGGATACGGCACTGCTCGCACACTGCTCTGGAGAACAAGACAGAGGCATTTGAACAGAAAAGCCACACACAGTCTCCTTGCCAGACTGTTTGTTTAAAAGCTGCTTTAAGGGTTTATGCTCTGCTCTGCCTGCCCTCAGGAATGAGCGGCCAATGGCCATGAAGGGCTCGAGGGTTGTTTGAAATGAGCAGAATGGTCACCTTGATCTCCTCTCCTGTGACAGTTTCCAGACAACATGAGACAAAAAAGCTGTCTGCCGAGAACTTGGCCTAGTTTTCCTCTACCTCTGACCATCCTCCCTGATTTTTCACCTCTCCTGGGAACATCCTGACACCTTCTCACGAACGCTTGTTTTGTGGTCTAAATACAAGCAGAAAACCTGCTGTTTTTATCGAGTCCGAAAACAACAATCAGGCATGTGGACCTTAATTTCACTCATAAACAAAAGAAAGTACTAAATTTACAGGCTCTCCATTTGTTGCAGGCATCCAGAACTTCTACAAAACTGCGATGTGACTGACATCCACAGCTCTGTATCACAAAAAAGTCATTGCTGACATTTCCCTTGCGTCCTAGAGAACATGCCAAAGTGAATGTTATAGGACTCCTTACAAGTTTATGGTCAAGATGAATAACAGTTGATGTTCAAAATGAATATATTTATAGTCGTATGAGGACAGCTAAAATAACGTCTGTGTGTCTAGAGGACAAAGCTGGCTTTCTGTGGCTTTGCCTTGGGGGAAATAGTTGGAATCTTAGGCGGGATGAAAAGAAACCATATTTTCTGATACAATCCAAGCTTGAAAGTACTGCAGCAGAAATTCTTTTTGTGGCAAAGTGAATCTGAAAAGGGTCCAAGCTCTGTGTGATCTAGTCATTGCTAAGGACTTGTTCTCGCAGCATTGATTTCTTTCTCTGCTATTTTTTTCAGAAAATAACTTTCCTACTCTTACGAAGGTCAGATACTGAACATGTGCCTCAAGTACAGGAGGAGGCACTGAATAGTGAATCTCACTGCTAGCTGGTGTGTGAAAAACAAAACTATACTGAATATGTATCACCAGTTAGGTCAGATAGAAGGTATGATGGAATGTGCAGAGGTGGATGGTGGATGGTGGATGACACCACCATCATCGGCCGGATTTCAAACACCGATTAGACTTCATATCAGGTGGAAATCAATTGCAGAATGGTGCACAGAAAAGAACCTACTGCTCAATGCCAACATCAGCAATGTTGTCATTTTATTGTATATTCATCCTTTTAATTTTTTTTTCAAGTTTTCATGACATCTTTAAAGTTTCATAAATGTATAAGAAACAAGAAAATTAATGGATATATGGATCTTTGATCAATTAAAAAGGGAATTTTAAAGAAAGAAAAACTAAACTATAAACAAACAGACCAAAAAACTAAACAAAAAAACATTATTCCTACTCTGAAACAATTTCCATTAAGACATGGGTGTGTACGTGTTTGAACCACCTCAGGCAATTATAAATTATTGATCTGGAGAATTGTCTCAACAATTGCTAATTACAAAGAGCTTGAGTCTAAATGATTACTTGATGAGATGCACATTTCTTAGAGAATCAGCCAACAGGAATCTTGATGGAGTCAATGTGCATAAATGATGAAATATGTGTGCCCGATGGGCTGAAGGTATGTGTAATTATGGTCTTGAAGGTATATTCAATGTCATTATGGGACTACTTTAACAGCTGATTAGATCAGGGATACATTCCCATCACTGTGATTCATATGTGGTGGAGATTATAGGTTATAATCAAGACAAGTGGGGAATAATATAGGCAGAGAAAGGTGGAGAGTGAATACAGATGGTGTTACTGAGGAGACTTCTTTCATCTTAAAACAGTGTCATTTATTTTTGCATATGAAAAAGTTTCCCCGCCCGGAAGAGGGCATCCTAGTCAAGGTGACCTCTGGGGCGTGAACATCAATGGATCAGGTGCAGTCCAACTGTTCCATTGAAGGTGGGAAGCTGAAAGGAATCACAGCAACTTCAAAGAAACCATTGGCAAAACACAGAGAAAAAAGAGAGCACTTATGCCAGTTGACATCAATCAATAATGGTCTACGAAATGGATTCACATTCTCTTAACCAAAAGCAGTGCTGGAGGGGAATCTTTATTCTAAGCCTCCACCAGAGCCCGATTGCCATAAAGACTTTGAGAGCATGAATTACATTTAAGAGCAACTTGCATTGTGAACAAACTCTGCAGCGCCAGGGGATGAAAGCCAGCTGTCAGGCCACAGTGGCAACTGAGTGCTTCACCGCTGAGGACAGTGTCTGTTTGCCAACAGCAAATAACCGCCTCTGGCCCATTTAGTACCATCTCTTTTTCTTTTCTGCAAACAAAAGCAGCCTGCCACTGAGATGACACGAGCTCTTCTCAGTGGCTACCGCTACACCGCCCGATCAAACACAGAGCCGTATGTGGAACGAGCCCAAAGCCAACACAGTAAAGATCTCCGAACTAACCAGAGTACATGAACGCTACATACTGCCAGGCCAACACAGAGGAATTTTAAGTCCCTTCTGTTCTGGCTCATTTGTTATCCCGGCATCTGCTTTGCATGGAGAAGTGTTCATTGGTCATGAAATCAAGTTTATGAGAAAAGCAAACTTAACACAAACAAATACTAAGGATTTTTTAGACTAAACTGGGAAATGCACAGTATTTTATTTGTCAGTTTTAAAACAATTCAATACTGGACACACTATACTAGACAAGACAGCTATATTAAGGGAAAACTAAGGTTTTCAACCTGGACCCTATTATTTGCCCATGTTTTTACCTCTAAGTGATTAATAGGGACAACAATTTCTGAAACTGGTCCAGTATTGAGGGAGAACGCTGCAACCGTCACAAGCTAAACTTTAATTTAACGCTATAACGTGTGCACAGTCAAAGTGAAGTCCACTAAAAGTGCTTGCACTGACAGGCTCAGATTCTTATTAGTGTGATTGTTATAAATGTCTGAAATGTTATGGGAAGGATCACTACAGAGATACACCTTTTTTTTTTAAAGAGTAAGATGTGTTTTGTTTAAACAGAAACAGCTGCTTTATTGCTCTTGCCAAACTAACCAGACACCCTTTGCAAAACTGTAATTTTAACGTCATCTTTACTCAAACTCGACAGGAACAAAATAAAACTCGTCTTTCCACTCTTTCAACAATCACGACCTCTGGTTTGGTCAAAATAAAACTTTACTTCACTGTGTTAAATAAGTATAAAAATAATCTGGCTGTACATGCCATTTCTCGCCGCGTGCTTCTCTGATGTCTGACCTCCGTCTTGCTTTTCTCACGATATTTTTTTACATCTAACGAATTAGGGGTTTATTTTGTCAAAACCAGAGTTGGTGATTGCTGGAACATTGGAGAGACAAGCCAAGATATTTTTGGTTAGTTTTATTTTGTTTCTATCAAGTTTGAATGAAAATGATTGTGACAATAATTGAATTGCCATTTCTGTAGGGGGAGTTTGGTTGAGTTTGGCAAGAGTAATAAAATGGCTTTTTCTGCTTAAACAAAACATATCTTACTCTTTGAAAAAAGGTTTATCTCTGCAGCAATCCTTTCCACAATACTGTCAAACGCTTATTAACAATCTGAGCCTGTCAGTAACAAAACATACTTTTAGTTTACATTGTAGCATAACCTAAATACTGGAGCAATTTCAAAAATTTGTTGTCCCCATTAGTAACTGAGGATCCAGGTTGAAAAAACACCTGAGTTACCCTTTCACATTAGTCTTCAGCAGTATGGCAGAGGCAAAGTCACATAAAAAAGGCAGGGAGGCACACAGGTGGCAACAGAAAATACAAACATCAGACTGAGTAACATGAACAGACCACTCCTTGCGTCTGAACTGGGTCAGAACAGGAATCAACCTGCTAGGCTTTCACAGACTATTGCTACACACTGAAGCCCTTAAACAGAGGAAGAAAAATATTCTAGTAGAACAGACTGGCATAGCATGGCCCTATGCCACAGGGCTGCCAGTGAGTAGAAAACAGAACAAGGAAACTCTAAAAAAAAAGTCTAGGTATGAGAGTTGAGACTGACTTCAGGGAGATATCTCAGCTGGCAAGCGCTCAAACAACCACCAAATGCAGGCACATGTAGCTATAAACACACACACGCACTCACAAACAAATGTCACACAAACACGCATATCACACTCTCAGGGACACGCACACATAAATTCTATGGCAGCATGCTTATAGCTAGAGAGTTGCCAGCTGTCGGAGATCTTTGAGAGAACAGAACACCACCTGTCCCCTTATCTTCCCCTCACGAGCCAAGAGAGACTCTCCGTCCAACTGGAGCCACCTCCATCTACTCTCTCATCCTCTCACGCTTAATTGCAGCTTGTCCGCTATTTTCTCTTCGACAATTTATCCCTGTCTTTGTTGTTCCTTCCCATCGCTCCTTCTGCTCGTTTGATCTCAAAGCACCAGATTCCGTGCAATTATTTTAAATGACATCAAGGCTCTTCTGACAAGACACTAATCTACGTACGTGTTGTACCTGGAGTCCTGCTGGTGATGAGACCTGATGAGGTTTAGATGTGGTTGAAGGTGGACAGTTTTGCCAGATGTTGCTCCTGTTTTTTGCCAGATAGGAATCTGGCCATCGGGGCAGTGAGTTTGTGTGTCTATGTGTGTGTGTGTGTGATGGGGTGTAAGGTCAACATTTTTCTGCCTCTGTATTTACATTATCTCACTCTTTCACCTCTCTGTGCCATTGTTTTGCTTTTGGTTAGCTGAGCTTTTGGGTGCAGACAGATTGATGGAGGCCAGGCTGAAGTATGGGCAAACTCCAACCACTGCTAAACACGTTTCTTCTGCTTTTTGTGTAAACACAAGACAATGTGATACCCTCACAGAACCTCCAGAGGAAGCATGGCGGGCCAACACGTTCTCACTTCCAGCTTCCAGCAGCAGATGATGGCACAATCAGTCCTGGCTGGTGACTCTGGGGTTAAAACAGAGTTACTGAGCTCTGCTACAGTCCATGTAGTGATGTACAGCACAGTGTTAATGGCAGCTTGGCTTGAAGCTGTTAAAAAAGGGAGCATTCTCTCAGTCTGTGCTGGCAGCTAGAGGGCCACCAGTCAAATAAAAGCAGCATGTGCAGTTTCCAGGTAACCAGCCGTAGTGAGAATGTGTATATGATGGCAGTGCTAATGGACCAGAGTTCCTCAGAGAAACACACACACTCTAACACACATAGACCTTCCTGCTCATACTGTATACACATGCACACTCTGCACAGGAGCACTTTAGCCTGGGAAAGAGTAGTGGAAGAAATGAGTGATGGCCTGAGCAGCTGTCTGGGAGTTATGGTCTGAATCGTGGAGGCCAGACTGATGTTTTTCAGACAACCTGAGCAGTACTATAGCAGATGGAGGTCACCACTGGGTAGCATAGCTAAAATTAACCCAACAGCTTAGCATGAATTAAGCTGGGCCCCTGGGCAGGGAGCCTGCATCCCACAGGATTGAGGCGGGTGCCGGGCAGGGAGTACCAGGCCGGCAGGAACCAGACCGCAGCTGAGGAACGGTTTCACGAAATCAGCAGGGTCGCCCTCTCTTTTTCAGAGCAGTCACTCCAACTCCTAAGGTTGAAAATGAATTTACATGGCAGTGGTGAACCTTGGGTAATGTGATTAAATCCTGGCAACACACTGAGCGATGATTAACTTATTCTCTACCCTCTCTGTGCCCTTCCATGCTGCTTCTTGCATCTCTGTCAGGCAATCAATAAGCTATTATAGCTCCAAACAGTGGGGCAAATTAACTTACGGCTCCACCTGCAGAGTCGGCACTCTCCACTAATCCCATTGGCAGGGAAAAAATGAGACTGGACGCAAAGGCCAGGTCCCGAGATCATCTGCTAGCACACCATGATTATCGGCACAAAGCTCACAGAGAAAGTCCAAACAAACACGGCACTAGTGGTTTCACTTTAAGGTTGTCGGGAAATATGGGAGTTGTATGTGTTGAAAACTGCCATCACAGTAAATCATCATACAGGAATTTGAGAAAAAATCAACTTATCTTTTCTTGTTAACTTAACGTAAATATATACATTTTTGTAATACTCTCAACTTAGATACATTTCAAATTTCTACTTTTTAATTTACTTCAGATCTTATAGACATCAGTTGCTCTGACTTGAAGCATTTTCCCAGTCACATTAATGTACTGCAGAGAGTTCACTCAACTCATTAAATTAAGTTAAAAGAAAGTTTGGAAGTTAAAACTCTCAAGCGCTTGTTTGTTCCATTTCATAATGAGGAAAACACTTCTGGCCATGATTCATTTTAATTACCCCTGTACACTTAATTGATTCAACTTAAAATCTTGAACTTAATGAACTATTGAACTTATTGAAATGTTTCTAAAGTTCATTTAACTTTAACTCAGCTGATTTTATATTTTCAAAACTCATACCCGTGTTCAGTTACGTCACATTTTTAAAGCAGCAGGGGAACTTATATTTTTGAAGAGCACTTTTCTGCACTTTTCATGCGGATGTCCAATCAGTGTTGACAGTAACTGTAGTCAATTGAAGCAATATGTTCCTCAGTGTGCGCTATATTGACCAAGAAAACTGAGTTTTCCTGCTCACTGAGCTGTACAGCAGTGCCTACATGTACAAGGATGCATTGTGGGCGAGCTTCTGACTCCCACGCCCATACTGCTGTGTTATCACCACCCTAGCTTATGGCTATTACTTTGTTGGCCAAAACATAGCATTACATGACAAAAATACTCATCTAGCATGCCCCTTGGATACCCAGAGGCGGAGATGAGAAATCCACACTGAAATAGCTTGTAGTTCTTCTTTGCATCCCGTGATGTCACTGGATGCAGATAGAACACAGAGCTATGTTTTCTCAGTCAATACAACACACACTGGGGAATTTATTGCCTCACTTGACTCCGTTTACCATCAGCACTGACTGGACATCCACATGAAAAATAATGCATTTTCCCTTTAAGTTGAAACGGCTTAAAATGATTTACAGTGTAGGTGAGTGTCAAATCCTAAGTCGTTTTCAGGGAAGAGATCTCTGGGAAAAGGGACTAGCTATATCCCGTCTGGTCACTGAAGGGCTTTCTGTCCCATCCATCAGATGGGAGCCAATCGGCTAAATGGAGCTGAGGCACCACTGACAGATTAGAATCTGATACTAGTGCAAGAGAGACAGAGGTGGAGGGAGAGGGGGTCTGGAAGGGAGAATAGAAATGTCACCCCCGAGCCTAAACAGCAGCACTATGGTCATACAATACCGGGCCTCTCTGAGTCAGATGTCAGCTATTTCAAACTTACCCACAGCAACTGACTACTGTTTGAATTTTGAATGGATCCTCTCTACTTTTCTCCGTTTACACATGACGTCCCCCTGTCTGTCTTTTATCTAGCTCTTTGCAGTATATGGTTACATGGAGATCCTTTTGTGTCCTTGCCACACCCTGGTTAGAAAGGTCACATGGGCACAAAGAAGAGGTGAGAGTGTATCTGTTCTATTCATCGCTCTTTCAAGCCGCCCTTCTTCTTATGCTCCTAATTAGACTATTGTATATGTTTACATACACTCCATTGAGGATGATTATGTTCCCCGCACATGTAGTTAGGCCCGAGGTGCGTAAACAACATTCTCCAAGTTAATTAGATGAGACAGATGTTTAAACAAGTCAAACAAAACCTTTCCGATATGACCTGCATACTTTCAATTATGTCCAGTGTTGGTTTGTTGTTTTTACTGTTCAAGCATTTCTTTTTATGTCCTTTGTCATTAGTGCATCATTACTGTGCTAATCTTTTTATTTGTAATGTGAGACCTAGTATGCTGAAAATCTGGGGCTCAGAAGTGAACTGCCAGCATTACAGAAAGGTCAGGATAACAGAAAGCTTGCATAAGACCTACACCGTGATAATGAGGCCCAGCTCTCACTCATACCACTCCTAATTTAGGACACACTCTTGTATCCATGACACAACAAGGAGAAACTAATTTTCTCCCAATTGTTGCTTTAATGATCAGATTAGCTCCCACAGCAACCAAGGACAATTAGATGACAATTGAATGCCATCATGTATCCCCTGTTTGCATTTGTCATTGACTGATGGCACGTCTGTGATACTCCGCAGTCAGCAGCAAGCAGCAAGCAGACTGCATTTCATTTGTAGTCAGATAGCACGAGGCAGATCATTATCAGTGTTTGGGTCTACTGCTTAGCTCACCAGCTCTTCCTGTCTGTCATGCTCCAGGCTCAGCAACATGCTACAACTCTGATAAAATTTCAGACATCTTTTTTTCCCCTCCTTTTCCCGTCCCTTCTCCTTCACAAGGGTCTTGGATGTAAACCCTGTCTCTGTTGCCTCAATCTTTATCAAGTCACAGGAGACTGAGTGAGGGAAAGCAACACAGTAAAGGCAGAGAGAGAAATATACGTAGAGAGGAGAGGAAAATAGGAGATAGTATGTTGGAAAGGGAACATATATCAGATAAAGCACAAGTGTGGCCCAGACATTGTTTCCCGTGTTATCAGTACATTGAACCTGAGCAGAATCAGCTTGTCTTCGTACGGCTACTGTTGGTCAACCAAAACTGCCTCTCAACACCTCCACGAACCCCACAAAACTACAAATTACAGAAACCATCACAGTTCATTGTCAATCTCACTTAAAGGGATAGCTCAGATTATTTTATGTGGGCCTATATGAGGTACTACGATTGATAGTCACTGGACTGCTGTACTGATGTGAACAGGGTTAACAGTAAAACGCATTTAAGCTATATTTAGAAAATTTTCTCTGCTTTACTTTGCCATCAGACAGTCTTTTCTGATGGGAAACTGCCTTTATACAAGACAAATTCCACTCTCTCCAAACCACCAAAACTCCATTGACAAAATCAGTCATTTTCCTTTGCAGACCATAGGAGTTGCTGATCTACCACTGCCTGGATGGGTAAGTTTGTTTTTCTTATTGCGTGACTTCGGTGTGTTTTAAAAGGTTAGTTTGGATTCACCAAAGTCCCACAACAACACAAACAAACTAACAGATCGAGGCAGCAGGAGACCAGCAGCTCCCATGTCCTGTGAAGTAAAATTACAGAGTCTGGTTGATTTGGAGAGAGCGAAAATGCTAACAGGTGGCAGTGTAAAGCGGCAAAAATATTGTAAATATAGAGTACACTTAAAACAATATTGACATTTGTAGATGGGAATTTTTTTGTGGCTAAAATATGTTTTGAAGCTGACCCTGTCCACAGCAGTACACTGCTTAACTTCCATGCTGCTACTCCTGTATGTTCCTCCAAACAGTTGGCGCGCAAACGGCATCTACGGTAGGTAATACACTGACTATCGATAAGTATCTGCTACAGCCCACCTCAAATAATCCAAACTATCCCTTTAAATATACAGATGCTAGTATGTCATTTTTACTGAGCCAATATACAGATATAATGAATATTATTTACTATGCTTCAAAAAGAACCATAAACTGCTTCATTTCATTTTGAAAAAGAAATGAAGATCTGAAAGTATTACTACTGAAAGTATTTTGGAGCATGTCTGTCAAGTACATGCTTGACATTTCTCTGGTCTTGTTTCATATCTTTGCTGCACTTAGCCAAGCTAGATGTGACAGCTAGATGTCTGCACTCTGCTAAGAGTCAGAGGGTAGCTGAAAAACTATCATTAGATGACGAATTGGTGGTCTGTCTCTCCTGGGAGTAAACAGTGAAGACAAAGAAGAAAAACAGGCCATCACAAGGTCCCACGCAGTCTCACCTTAAGTGGACTGAGTGTGCCCCTTGAGCACATTTTTCTAACTTTGCCAAAATGTTGGCTGAAAATCCCTCAAGTTCCAGTCTCCAAACCCCTTAATCCTTCCTAACTCCATCGTCTCGGATCGAGGAGCATGATAGAAGGTTTCAAGTGAGGGCTTAACCTAGGTTTAATAACCAGAGCATGTCCGCAGAGCAGAACACCTCGTCATATGACCAGACACCAGATCACAAGCACGTACGCACACGCAAACCTCACAAGACACATAAACACACGTACGCGCGGCCTCTGTGGTCGCAGTGGAGGCTCAGACCAAGAGGAGATTACACCTCACAACAAGAGTAATACCCAGGTCTCCGCAGAAGAAGTGGAGATTAGAGTCAGCAGCATACATTCATCTGGTTCTCACAAGCACTGACACACAGCTTATACACCAAGAGCATTTATCACATGTGGAGCAGAGCCAAAGACACACCTCAAACAAATATGGAAACATGTTGATAATAAAATACACTGACTAAAACATGCACACACACAAACAATAAAGAAGGATAGTTCATATTATTTAATGTGGGGTTGTCTGAAGCTGAGAGATTACAGGTGTAGGATATGTTCAACATATTTAGAATATTTTCACTGCAGCTTTTTCTGCAACTTGTGGCGAAATTATTAATTTTACCTCACAGAACACAGGACATACCAGTACCTTGATCTGTTAGGGTTTTTTGTTTGTTTCTGTGATTTCAGTGAATCAAAACTATCCTTTTAAAACACTTAAATCTCACAATAACAGGAACAAACTAACAGATTGAGGCACCGGTGGACATGCAACTCCTGTGTTCTGCGAGTTAAAATGACTGATTTCGCCTATGGCGTTTGGTTGGTTGGGAAAAAGCAATATTTGGCTTATATAATGGTGGTTTCCTGTCAGGAAAAGCCGCTAATGATGATGTTAATTTTCTTTGGTGGACCTTTTTTCTGTGGCTAAAATACCTTTTGTTGCTGACCTTATCCATACCAATACATTACTTAACTTCCATGCTGGTGCCCCTCTCTGCTTCTCTTTACTAAGGGCAGCTGGGCGCCATCTACTGTAGCTAATGCAATGGCTATGGACAAGTACCTCATACAACCCCTCATCAAATAATCCAAACTATCCCTTTAAGAGGAAAGGAAGTGAATGGACTCTGCTATCAGTGGTCCTCCTGAGTGCTAGTACAGGACCACTGGACTCAAGAGCTCACATACTGTATCTTATCTGCTCTAGACTAGCACTTCATAATGTTAATATCATACTTCACTATCCTGGGACCCTGCACCCATCCTTCCCATGATCCTGTTCTGTACTATAGCCAGAGGCGAGGATTACATAGAGATGAATAAGCAGTCACTGTGGCGACCAGGAAAAAAAAAAAAAAACAGCTCTGACGCACAAGAGTTTAGGGAAGTGTCCAGGCAGACACCCAAACAGAGAGCTGAGCAGTAGCTCCACTTTTTCATCCTGAGATATCTGGGCAATGTCAGCGTGTGTAAATGGATGGACTGAGAAAACCTCCATAGAAACAGAGGAAAGTGCTTAAAGTGGACTCCATAAGTCAGCATTTCCCTTCCCCTTCTTTGTTAAAAGAGACCAGCCATTTTCTACACGGATGCACAGTTTCTTTTGTTTATCAGTTCATCCGGTTGCCTCTTCATTATCCATTTAATCGAACTGCACACTTTGTACAGTCAGATGCACACTAAACAACTCTGAAGATGAATTTGATTGATATCATTGTTTTTTTCAGATTTTCCACAGATATCGCAATAATATTATTATCATGAATTCTTTTGGCCACGAAAACCACGAAGTGAAAATCTGATACCATGACAGCCCTACTGGTAGCATATCTGAACAACCCTATTTAGCAGATCTAATGCATTTCATTCTCTATTTCTACAGAGAGAGAGAGAGAGAGAGATTAATTATTTATCTAAATATCTATCTCACTAAAGGGAATGACTCAAGCTACACCCTCTGAACAAGTATTTTATGTTGCCATTGAAAAGCAGATCTTTCACCAAGGCTCTGTATTTATTGCTTTATGGTGCATTTTTCTCCTAAATTCCACCCGTGACAATCTGATAATGCAGATGATAAGATATAGAGGAATCACGGGGAATCACATGAAATTATGTCTTGCTCTATTTATGTCTCAAAATCTCAAACTGTTCCCAGCTTTGTCCTCATCCTTTGTTTTCTGTAGGAGGACAAGAGACAGAAGGAGGGATGAAGGGGGTTCTGCTGTACTTTTGGATGCCGTGTCTTTCCTGTCTTCCCTGGCCCAGCAGGCTGTCAGAGACGGGTGGAGCATGGAGTGATTGATGGGACTTTGGGCAGGCTTCTTTACTCGTGTCTGTACACCTGCCCTTTTAGCTCATGTACACCCTCCTTCATACAACACTCTGCTAGACACTGTTCACTCGACCACTAGACACACTGGCAGATTGATGGAATCAAACACATACACAGACCACTGACACACTCACACACACACACACAGGAAATCTTGCCTCACCCAGTTCTTTCATTCTCATATGAGCCAATCCATTCATACTACTTTCTCTCACTCTGCAGGATGTGTGATTCTCTTTAGGCTTGTTGCCAGCGTTCGCTTTAAAAACCACACAAAAGCACCTAAAACTCTGCTAAAAAGCTACCCTGCTTCCCTGCTCTGGCTCTCATCCGCTGCTACGCTGCTCTCTTTCCCTTGCTGAGCACTTTCAGCGCTTGGCCTCGCATCTAGCCAGCAGTGCTAGTTTTGGCGGGGGAGGGATATGTGTGGGCGAGGTTATGCTTTTGTGTTTGTGAAAACCATGCTCCAAAAATCCCGAAAATCAGTATGACATTTGACATATTTTTACATGAGTGAAAGAGACGTGAGCATAGTCTTTCTCTCAACTCCGGGCTGCTGTCACTGCAGGGAGTGACATCTGAGTTTTGGGTCAATTATGTCTGCCAGGATGTGTCTTTTGCATATTTAGTCAGCATGGTCAAAGTTTTAAGGCACATATTCAGGTCACTAACAAGCACAGCGTGCGATAAGAGGCACCACACGTTTTTGTAATGCAGGCCTCGTAGTGCATAGCAGAAATTCCCTACTCAAAATGGCATTTAGGTATTGACCAAACACAGCAAATAGATTCTACGGGTTTAATTACATGGATTGCATTGATTTATGCAAACGCCCCCAAGTGCTAAATATGCTAGGTTCAACAGACCACACGCAACATGCATGATAAAAATCACTCTCTGCATATATGGATTAATAAAAGACTAATTGAAATGCATGTGAGGAACATATCTTAGACTGCAGAGGATTCACAACGACTGAGCTGACAGTTTTATGCTGTAGGGGGTGTAATTAGACAGTAGGCAGTTGTTTCCCATGTACTGTAATTTCAAGAGTAACAGCACGGGAATGAAACGGCCTTTAACAACAGCACACACGGCAAAGATTCAGTGACACTAAAATAAAAACAACAATCTATGAAATGAATAAACACGGATTTGGTTTAAAGGGATAGTTTGGATTATTTGAGGTGTGGTTGTATGAGACACTTACCCAGAGTCAGTGTATTACCTACAGTAGATGGCGGTCAACACAACCCAATTTGGAGAAGCAACCAATATCAGTTTTAGTGTACACTATGTTTAGAATATTTTCACCGCTTTACTTTGCTGTCACACAGCCTTTTCTGATGGGAGATCACCATTATATAAGTTAAATATCACTTTCTCCAAACAAACCAGTCTTCACAGGCGAAATCAGTAATTTTACCTCACAGATCACAGGAGGTGCTGGTCTACCACTGCCTCAATCTTTTACTTTGTTTGTGTTATTGTGTGACTTTGGTGAATCTGAACTATCCTTTTAAAACACTGAAGTCACACAATAACACAAACAAACTAACAGATCGAGGTAGTGGTAGACCAGTAACTCCTGTGTTCTACAAAGTAAAATTGTTGATTTTGACTCTGGAATTTGGTTGGTTTGGAGAGAGCACTATGTGGCTCACTTCATTCACAGCAGTACATTGCTTAGCTTACAGCTTACATGCTGGTACTCATCTCTGCTTCTCCACACTGGAGGGATGCCAACTGCTATCTACTGTAAGTAATAAACTGACTTTCAATGCGTACTTCATACAGCTTACACCAAATAATCCAAACTGTCTCTTTAAAGACAACAGCATGCACGAAAAACCTTTTACACTGAGTGAGGAAGAGTTCAGCTTTGACAGCCTCTCATACACACATACACACCCCACTCGGCTTTATGATTGTGGAAGGGTCTGCATTCCAACATAAAACAGATTGGAGTGGAGGCCAAGGAGAGTCTGTGGTGCGGAGCCCACGCCTCAGCTGCATGTTGACTCATGAAGCAGACCCTGGCTGTGCCGTTTGCACCAATTTGCTCTGAACCTCCCTGAGACAAATAACTGCCACAGAGCTGTAACACACTCTGCCTCCAGTCCCCTGGCAGCTTGCCAGCACACTCACTGCTGCTTCTGCTGGGGTTAGCTTGCTGTCCTGATTTTTTTCTGTCTCTGCTTCAGCTCTCACTCTCTCACTCTCTGCTGTTTCTTTTTCTGTACCTCGCTCACTTTTTCTTTCTCTTTAACTTTCAGACTCATTTTTTAATGTTTGGCGGGCAGAAAAGGGAGGTTAAAAGGAGTCCACATGAAACCCCAAAATAAGAGAAACGGAGGAAGAGGTGTGAGCAGGTCAATGACATTCAAAAACAGAGAACTGCTGCACTTTACGCAGTAAAAATGAAAAGTTGAGAAAAATCAAACTTTCAAGGCAACTTACTTCAATGCATTTTTAGTTTGAGCTCAGCTCAAACTCCTTAAGTTTTAAAAAGGTTTTGCTGGCCTCACTAGATTTTTGAGTTTTGAAATAAACTCAAACTTGTAAGTATTGAAATAAACTAAGCAAACTTTTGCTGACCTATAATGTTTTCTTGAGATTATTTACTTTTCCTCTTCAGATAAATTTGAATCTTTTTTTTGGAAACCCTCAAAAATTTGTAAAAAAACAAAAAAATTGATGAGTAAACTCACTGAAGTGAAAGTGAATAATGGTTAATATTTTTTTCATTTGCAACCATTTAACTTTTGAAACACCCAAATAATGACAAATCCGGTTCACAGCTCATTGTGAACAATTTTTGAAATTTTGGGGGGTTTCTGAAACTCAAAGATTCAAGTTCATCTAAAGAAGAAATTTAAAACTCAAAAGTCTTGTGAAGTCAGTTTCCTTGAAATTATAAGTTTTCTCAACTTTTTTTTATATCGTATTGCCACACTTGTACTAAGTTAATGAAAGGCAAACACCATGACAAATAAATAATTACTGTGCCACTAGGTAGGGAAATGAGCAGTCCTAAGGCTTGTTCCAGTTCAGTGGGTATAAGAGGAGAAATAATAAGGAGTAAAGAGAACACAAAAAGGTGAGGGCAAGTATGAAAGGCAGAATAAACTCAGATGTTAGGTGTCAAGAAAAAGGGTCTTGCTGAAGGGGACAATGTAAAGACCCCGAGTCGTTGAGAGCCAACAGATGTACTACAAGGGATTTCCTACATGAGAGACAGGCGAGTCCTCCGATCAGTGGGAGGTGACCGTGCTGCCTTTAGACTGGCGCATGCCAGCCAACTGTCCTCCGCTCTGCAGATGACCCTGAGGCATGGCCCCAAATCTGTCAGGATGAACTCTGCCTCCTTCAACACATCCGAAGCTCCGACCTCCCCCCACTCATCAGAGCATCAGCGGAGCCAGCTGGCTGCACGCGGTGACAGAGAATTCACAGAAGCACTGAGATCAATGCAAGTCTGAGATAAACTTGGCTGAATGGAGCTATATGCAATGGACCGAATTCAAGTAAACATCCCTTCGCTTCTGTTGTTAGTGGCTGTAAAAAGTAAACCCTGCCTCTGGAGAGCGGAGTCTGTGTGTGTGGATAGAAGGCCAACAGCCAACCCTGTGCGGTCAGCACTGTGCAGCCAGCCAGGCCACTAGACAGCAGGCCCTGAGGTTATCGCCTGCTCAAGTGGAGCAGTGTGCCGTCCATTACCTCACTTTGCTATCTGCGCGTCCAGGAAAAGAGAAACAAGCTATTCATAGAGCCTCTCAGGGCCTCACGCAGAGCACCGGGTAAAGTGTATGACTGTGACATATCACAGAGTACACAGTACACTACACACATGTTGCATTGTGCCCATGTGTCTGAAGGTAATTGCTAAATAAGAGTGAGCACGTTTTCTATTACAGTACATTCAGAGTGTCATGAATGGCATCTAAATGGAGCTGCAATGATTAATCGATTATTAATTGTTAATTAATTTTTGGGGGGTGGGGGGCTTTTATGTCTTTAATTTATAGGACATGCAGAAAAGGGCTGTAGGCAGGAGTCCAACACAAGGCTGCTGCAGGGGGCTCACAGCCTCAAAACATGGGGCGAACGCTCTACCAACTGAGCTACCAGGCCACCCACTGACTATTAAATTTATCGCCAACTATTTTGATAATTGATTTATTGTTTCGAGCCTGTATTTAAGAAAATAGTGAATATTTTCTGGTTTCTTTAGTCCTGTATGACAGTAAACTGAAGATATAAATATTTGAGGTCAACATCTTGGGCATTTTCTGACATGTTATGGGTCAAACAAGTAATAGATTAATCGAGAGAATGATCAACATCTAAAGATGCACGGGTTAGGGAAACAACTGCAATGTTTCAAATACTTTTAAGTAACAATTCAGGACAAATTTCGTTGTGGCCCAACTGCTGGTTCTTTTATCAACTGGCAGACGTTGAGCACAAAGGAAGTTCATTATTTGACGTCAACATCTCTAATACAAAGAAAACAATAATATAATAGGAGAAGAATCCTATCTTGAGCTTGGTTGAATACACAAGGCAAACAGGATTCACGGTAAATGCATTAGCGCAGGCTATGGGTTAAGAGTCTGAGATAGAGAGATTGCGGGCTGCACTGTACATGTGGTTAATGATAAACCAAACAAACTGGGTTAGCTCTCCTAGCCTGACAAAACAGGACTTGTTGAAACTTGGATTATGTTAACAATCGCTGGTGAGTAAGGGAAACTGTAAAAGCCAGGCTCTTAGAATAACATCTCCAAAAAGTTGTGTTTTTAGCTTTTAAAGCGCAAACGTTAGGAGGGGGAGAGCTCGGCAAAGTAAACACAATTAAAACCACGACTTCCTTTTTTGGAGTTTCATTGGAAATTAAAAGCCTGGTTGTTCCCTCAACTTCGACTGAGTCTGCATAAAACACCGTGTCTAAAATGTTCAGCTCATAACAGTTAAGGTATGACAAGCATTTTTAATGACAACATGGGATCCGAAATGCTCTAAAACTTTCTTATATGAGCTCGTGGGTCAGATTTATGGCTTGTAGTTTCTTCACTCTGGAGTTTAAATGAAGCCTTGTAAAGAGATTTCAGTGTGTCTGGGCCTTTTCTTTTTCTATGGTCTTTTTTCTTCGGCAGGGTTCCATTCTGGTTGCTCCGACAACATAATTATATGTAGTTAGGCATGAGCTGCAGAGAGGGGAGTGAGAGACACCAGCTAAGCAAGAAGGAGAGAGAGGGCTGGAGCGCAGTGGCTTGTCATTATGGGTCTGTTTGAACCTTATACAGAATAATCAGCCCAAACTTGAGCCCAAGCCAGTGCTACTCTGTACTCTGGTCCTCGAGCGTCCCGCCAAGTGTCTTGTTTTTCTACTTGAAAAACCCACCTCTGAAATAAACACTATATATCATCTTTTACAAGGGAAATATATTTATAGCATTCACAGCCATGGAAACTTGTAATATGTGCCAAACGTTTGTATTTTTTTAATATTCATATTTCATAAAATTAATTTGCCTACTTTGGATAATTACATTTAAACTGTGCAGAAATGTAATTTTAATGTTGAGAGACTTGGCTAGCATTAGATATTGCAGCATATATTAGCATAACGCACCAACTGGACCAGAACCACCACCCTGCACTGCATTTCTGCAGCTTAGCTCCTCTCAAATGACCCTTCCTAAATCTTGCCCCTTTTTGCTCAGTGCTCCAATTATAAGTTAAGCAAGCTTGGAACCCAGCAGAACCTCAGTCAACTTTCTCCCTTCCTGTTACCTGTACTTAAATATGCTAATGTTACCAAACACTAGCTAACTAGCTAGCTAATCTACATCAGTCATTAGCTGGCTAGTTAACCAGCATTTTGCTGATATTGGCTAATGAAAGATGAATTTACAGGAAACAGGAAAGGAAAAAAATGACCAGTGTTCCAGAGCAAAAAGGAGGCAGGACTTAGGAAGGGTCAAGTTAAAAGCAGAGCTCATGAAATACACCATAAAAAACCCAGTGTGTGATCAAGAGGCCTGTAAATGTCCCTGATCTGATGCATCTTACTTTACATTTCACTTAGCTGACACTGATGATGGAAAATACTGAAAACAGTCAAGCAGAGTAAAGCAGTTTGTGGCATCTGTATACTCCAGAGATCCCACTAATACTGCTTAAATCCTAAAATACACAAGCCGTCCTACTCTATCTGACCGACACCTCATACCAAAGACCATTACCCTCAAAAAGCCAGGAGTCCATGCCCAGCCCCACAACCCCCCACACTCCACATCCACTCACACACGTACACATTCAAACACACACACAATTCTTTCTTTCCCCATCTTGATTAGATTACAGTGAGCGGGTTGGTGACAGCCTTTGGGCATGCTGGAAGAGCGGTTGATATCTGAGCTCTCCTCCTCAGCCTTCACTCTCAGCCAGTCAAGAGAGCAAAGAGATAATATATCTGAAGAGCTGACCTCACCAACGAAAGCAGCCTTTAAATAATCATGGGAACAAATTTGTCAACACAGGTCACCACTCACAAAAAGACTAAATGGTTTAGAAAGATCATTTTCTCTTCTTACATTGCTTACCCAGTGACTGCCAGATATTCTCCTAGCTAATATATCTCCAACAATCCTTGTTGACTCTGGAGATGCTTAAATCCACTTTACATCAAAGCTGGCCTGTTGTTGCTTGCATGTAGCAGACAATAAAAGGAATCTCTGATACTTCAATGAAATGAGTGGGAAAGCTCTTCATTAAAAGATGACTAAACACAGATGCAATGATTGCATTCCTTTCGATATAAAACCTCATATCTATCTCTCTGACAAAAAGCAGAAGCAGGGCCAAACAGAAAGGGCTTTGTTCCCATTGTAGCTCCTGACCACCTACCAAGGGCCCTTTAGAGAAGCACTCACCCTGGAATGATCAGGCCACTTCTCCCCCAAGGCTCCGCAGGCCTACGGAGACCGCTGGGCCAAACACATCCTGCCCATCTCCTAAGAGATTATCCAACTCAATGAACACATTGAGCACAGAAACACTGGAGGAAACTGGAGCCTGCTATTCAGCTGCATCTAAGCCCAGACTCTTAGATTCACACCCACACTAGAGGCGAAGAAGAAATAGGAAGACATGTTGCACTTACTGGCTACTTCCAGTGAGGCGTTGTGGCTCACTGCCTCTCCCAGGTAGTTGCGGGCAACGCAGACATAGGAACCTTCGTCCGGCTTGCTGCGCCGTCCATGGACGATGCGTAGAAAGAAGAGGGAGCCACTGGGGAGCAGCATGCGCTGCGACCTGGGATTATCCCTGTCTGTTTCCACCCGCTCTCCATCCTTGTACCACTCCACTGTTGGGGTCGGCCGCCCCTCTGCCTTACAGTTGAGAGTGGCGGGCTCCCCTTTGGAAACAATCAGGTCAGATGGGTGCTCCACAATCCGGGGTGGGGTGTCCTCTTGGCGCAGACGGGATCCTAAAAAGAAATGACAAGAAATTAGAGATGTTCTGATACCATTTCATCCCGACACTGATTCTGATACCTGAACTTCTGCCAATGCGAAGTTCTGATCCAATACAAGTGTGTTCAATATATATACAATTACAGCTATATACTTCTATTGTTGCATGGCCAAGTTCAGATTTAAAAAATTTGGAGTATGACACATACTGTAGCTGGGAAGTAGCAGGTTCCTGTTTCGGGGCTAATAAATTATATATCGGATATCGGATCGGTGGATAGTGTCAGGTACTCGCTGATACCAGATCCAGCATTTTAGGCTGTGTCTGCAGCATTCTGATGCTTGTATTGGTATTGGAACAAAGTTTACATCTGCAAAGATTTGACCCTTTAAATAGATTGTGAAGAAATTTTTTACTGTTAAACTGTTATTTGAAAATATGATACATATGGCCTATAGGCCTGTTGTCATGGACTTTGTCCAAATAGAACAGTTTTAAAGGCAATTCTACCTTACTCAGAATATATGTTATTACCAAACTACAGTAAGCAGCTTTGAAAAACTAGAAATCACTTTCACATACAGGATTGGTATTCTGTTCAGTTCTTTAGAGTTATACCTACATTTATGTTCATGTTCTGATTATTGATTTTAAGGTGAGAATGTCAATCTGTCCTGCCCTTTTGTGGTTTTGATCAACTCAGGGACACAATATTCAACTTGTGAGGTACTATATAGACTCAGAATATTGATGCTCCACAAGGATGCATCTTAACTCCTCCATAAAATATACTAATATATGTATCATCATGTTTATATACAGGCAATATAATGTGAAAGCTGTGAAACATATTCTTTAAAGATAACAGGGACTGCTGATGCAGGCAGTAAAGACCGAATAAAGTACCAATCAGTGAGCAAAGTCTCCCTTTAATTACAGTAACAGCTCCTTTAGTAAAGCTTAGCACTGCTGCACTTTTGTGTCTCAGTCATTTCTCTGATCAAAGAGCAAAACAGAAGAGACAGAAGGTGACAGCAAACAAGAATATGACACACCTTTAAGGTAAAAGGAAATTAAGAGATGAGAGATAAGATATAGAGACACTGCATAGCCTAGAAACAACGAAGGAGCAGGAGCAAAAGGAGGACAGAGCAGCCAAAGGCAGCGCCAACAGCAGTGCCAGGGGGGGTTAACACCCCGGTGCTATCTCAGGCCATTACTGTTGCACTCTCCGACCAGTCAGCTGTGGCTATCAAACCTGCTTTACATGCAAATTAGCTTCCTGTTGTTAATTCCTGAAGGGTGGGACTTGTGAATGCATTGTGTGCCTCCACACAATAGTTTGTGGATGCGTACGTGTGTGTGTGCGAGGGTGAGAGAGAATCTTTCAACTGCTCCATATCTCTCAGCATAAGGCCTTTGGATCCCATTCAGCTCCAATTAAAGAGAGTCGGGTCTAATTGGAGGCACAGGCCTGCAATTAATTTACCCAGCATCCCGTGAACTTGCCACACTGCCTCGTTTCTGTGCCCTCCGCCCATCCCCCCATTACCCTAGAAAATCTGGTGCTGAGAAGGCATCTTCTCGTGGCCGCCATATCTTTTAGGTAAAGTCAGCATAATCAGTGACAGCTCAGTGGAAAGATTAATCACTTCAATGCAAATGTGGAGTGTGGTCAATGCAATATAATTAATCCAATACCCCAATGAAGGACATCATGATCATGAGTCTATTCAAGTCATTCCTAAACGTTTATGACAGGGCAGACTTTTTGACTTTTCCCATCAAAGGGTCGACTCTGGGCAGGCGTCTTCTACACCTGTTGTTCTCACATGAATTTTATGCTAACACTGGGAATTCTCTCGAGACTTAATGTAGGCTCCTGTTCTGGGACATGGTGTAATGTTTCATGTTATTTGCTGCATGTGTATTTTCTAAAACTATTGGTCGCAAACTGCAGTGGCTGAGTGTGGCTGCAATAACAGTGGAAAAAGTGATCATAATAGCCAGTGAGCTGCTCTTAGTAAGGGACAATACCAGCAATGCTAGTTATTATTTCCTCACAAACTTAGAGCAGACATATATCATGTCCCTGTCATGAGAATGAACACAAGCCCTCCAAAAGCGGCATCATGCTGAAGACAATTTATGATTTTCTTCAGTTCCTCAAAGACTGAGGGACAGTAAAAGAAGAGATCTGTGGTTTGAGACCATCCATAGAAAATGGTTGACTGCAGGACCATCAGTAGCAAACACTTCATCACAGGTTAGTTTATGATCTTAATGAGTAAATGTGTGCAGATTGTGTCTGTGCATATAAGTAAATCAGAAAAGAGTCTTACTGATGGTGTAACTTAAGTTTTCACTGTGAAAAAATATGGGTCTATTATAAAGCACCTCCTTTTAGAATAGAGTTTGGTGAAACAGTCTTTCCAGGGTATTTTTACTTAAATAATTCAAATTAATTGAGCTAACCTACCTCCTTATAATGAATATTATAAACAGTATGAAGTAACGTAGGCAGTGGAGCTAAAACTGACCAGTGTTCTGCCTCTCTCAACACGTAATAGCATAATAAGCTCATACAGCTATAAAAATAGAGACAGCAGTTGCCTGAATGGCCATAAGATTTGTGCTCCTAACAGCTAAAAAGCTATACAGTATTTTATGCTATTAAATTGGCAAAGACCTCAGAATTTGTGTATACCCCCTGTCAAATTAGAGGGGCTGCTTTCACCAAAAAAGGGCAGGGACTTGACCCATGGGAAAAGTACCTGGATGAGCAGCTCTCATCTATAGTTGAAAATAATAAATGAGACCTTGAGATGAGACGGTGGAATGTGATAGATTTTGTGCAATGGATTTCATGCCAGAGACCACCGTATTCAAAATTTGCCAGTACACTAACAACCACTCTATTTGGAGCAATTAGAGTTACACCGCTCAGTTCATGATTAATTATTTAGTGGCAGTGCGACACATAAGACAAAGTCTCACACAGAAATCCCTGTAATTCTGAAGCTGTTTTGGTCCTGCACTGTATGTCATTCTATTGATAGTCTGTGCAGATGAAAAACATATTTGTTGAGATTAAAGCATTTCTGAGAGACAGACAGAAACAGATGGAGAATCAGAGAGGGTGGCATATAAAGCCTTTAGCAAGAATGAATTAGTCTCCTATGTGATGCTGAATAAATTAAAAAAAAAATACATATCTAGCTTCCTGGCTATTGGAGCGGCCTGAAACACTTCTGGGCTAATCAACCCCCATTTGTAACCTGCTCCCATCACAAGCTTTTGAACCTACAGACCATATGCTAACGAGGACCAACCCTTTGGTCGGGCGGCATACTGGAGCTGAGCTAACACTCTTCGCCATGCTAGCATCCACAGGCCCATTACCACCACAGCAACTGCACCACCACCGCCCTTTACCAGACAGGGCTGGCTAATATGTTTTATTAAAGAGGACTTTGAAGAGCTCCGCCGCTATCTGCTCTGCCTGTTCCCTTCCTGATTTAGATAGCTCCTCTCTAATTTGAAATTGTCTGAAGTTTGGGGTTTTATGGGGGAACCATTAACTATTTAGATGTGGCCCACTGTGAGCAGAGCTGTGCAGCCGGCAACGCTGTGTTTGATCAGTGGCTGTTTACTGTGGATGATTACACCAGATCTGCATGATTAAGATGCAGACTGACTGAGAAGACAATATACAGTATGTTACAGTGTCCTGTTACAGAGAAGCTGGGAAGAATAAGACAGTAAATAAATATTCAGCAGCTCATATTGAACTCTAATAAGTATGTGATTCCTGGGAGGGTGTGTGTGTGTGCGTTTTGAGCAGTGAGTGGGTGTGAGCATGGATCAGTTACACAGTGCTATTATGCTCTCCTTGTCCCTGATTGAATTCATCGTGTGCATGTGTGCGAGTGTGTGCGAGTGTGTGCTGATCTCCACAGACACTTTGAGTGACCCCAGTTACTTCAGCTCCATTACCCCTCGCCAGGGGAAAAAGACATAGGCAGCGTAAAGGATTATTCTGTCATGACACAAACACTCCCATGCTCCTCTCTACAGGTGCATGCTTTTAGAGGATAGCCAACAAGCAAACCTCTAGAGATGGGACAGAACTGATCCCGTATCGGCAGTGGGCCCTGATACTGACGTAAGACTTTCATCAGGTATCGGACTCTCGACACCAATCCACATTCCGATCTAAACTTCACGATGCCATGTGTTTTATATTCATTAACACTGGACTAAGTGGTGAAAACTGAGAGCTGAGTAGCGCATTTCAAATGACTGTGCTACGATACAGCTGGAGTGAAGTAATGTACCAGCCACCTCACTCATGTTGGAACAATAAACTAGCACCATGCTCTGAACAAACACATGACAGACACTAAAAACACTAACAAACACTAATATTTGCATTTTGGAAAATAAAATACTTGCATCTCAGCGATGCATCATGGGGAATTACGCAAATGAGATGCACACATGAGTGTCACAAGCGAGAATCCTACAGCGTTCCACAGTGATTGATGGGTTTTATTACACAAACTACACAAACTTTCAAGACTAAAGTTCAGTTTTAGTTTCACATAATCTTATTACTACTACTACGGCGGGGACAATACATTTCTATCTTCCGATTTGATGCTATCACAATACTTGGGTGCCAATTTGATATGTATTGTGATTCTTAAGTATTTTGATTCTAGAAGTATTGCGATTCAAGATTACATTTTTTTGCAATTTTTGTTTGCTTTTTTGACACTAGACCATGAGAAAAAGTTTAATCATTTCAATCACCTAATCATTTGTCATTCAGTCTGAGTTTTATTTCAGCAACATCATTGCTATACTGCATATAAACGTAGTAAAATAAGTACTATTTGAAGGTAAGTGCTAAATTTAGCTGTTCCTGTTCATCAAGCTAGTGGCAAAAAAAAATAATGGCTGAATTTTGAGGTTTGAACATTTGAGATTGCTGTAGCTGGTCAGTATGGAGTGTTGTGTGAACAGCTTTTAGTTGCACACATAGCACATGTTTTAAAATAGTGGTTAAAGTAATACTGTTGCAATCACAATCCTAATTTCTCTTAGCGCATTCATGGGAATTTCCATTATGTGTTCGCATCAAGCGTATGGACTAAGAGCTAGTTTTTTATACATTATATAAATTTTTAAAAATCAATTCTGTATCCAAAAAAAAAAAATCAAGTGAGGAATCATAAAAAAAGAATCACGATACTACAGAGAATTTATTCTTTTCTCCCAACCCTAACTACTACTACTACAAATAATGATAAAAATAAACATGAAGAAAAAAATAGCACTGGTATCAGTATATCGGTATCTGTAGATAGCCAAATTCAGATATCCAAACGGACCTTTAAAAAGTGGATCTGTACATCTCTACTAGCTTCACTCCTTCCCTCTACAGCACCAAAGACCAAATCTGAGACAGAAACAAGAGAGGAGCAGAGAGTACACTTCACTACTAAACCAAGCTGCTCAACACCTCTTTCTGACTTCGCTTTCAGTCGTCCAACCCTCCCTTTATTTCAAAGCACTGCCCTTCCTTCTCCTCTGCTGCTTTCAACCGCCCTCTCTCCTGTTTTCTATCCCCCTCTTCCCCCCTTCTTCGCTTCCAGACAGAAAATGTGAGATGAGCTAATGCAATACACCGCCTCACCAAAGGGAAGCTGGGACTTCTACTGCGAGGATCTGATCGATTGGAGCCCGGGGCAAGATTCTCCTTCTCCCTTAACCCTCTCACTCGCAGGAGCAGTTCTGTGCTTCTTTTTTCTCATTTGCTCTCTCTCTCTCTCTCACACACACACACACACACACACACACACACACACACACACACACAAAGTTAAACTCTGCTTGAGGGAGCGTTTGCTTGCTGTGGAGGTAATTAAAAAAACCTACAATTCTCTGTGACTTTTCTCTCACTGCTAAAAGCAATCTCAGTAATGAACAACAAACCGCAAGACCCCAACAGCAACACCAAGCACACTGATTTGAACAGCCTCAAACCCATCCATACAGCCACCACAAGGGTCCAGACCCAGACACTGACCCACACGCACACAGAGCCTGTACGCATCCCAGGATTCATAAAGACCTCCAGGGTATTTGCCCACTATGGTATCCAGGCTTTTTCCTGCTTCAATCATTAATAGACTGTATGATCAGGAGATTTGTGATGGTTCTCAAGAATCCAAGGTCATTCAGCTGTCCATTAAATCACTAGGAATACATTGTATATTAACATTTTGGCTACCAGCTTC
>JAJHUR010073492.1:0-24912 GCA_027495735.1 Lutjanus campechanus
TTCATTAAGATGTTATTAAATGTAATTACACCATCAAATCAGTTTATAACAGTGTCATGACTGTTTTCCTTGAATTCAAATAAAGTAGAAAGAGTTGAACCTTTCATCAAGATGTCATTAAATGTAATGTAATTACATTTATCACTGTTATAAACTGATTTGAAGGTGTAATTACATTTAATGACATCTTAATGAAAGGTTCAACTCTTTCCACTTTATTTGAATTCAAGGAAAACAGTCATGACACTGTTATAAACTGATTTGACAGTGTAATTACATTTAATGACATCTTAATGAAAAGTTCAAATTATATCACTGTAGGAGGGAAAATATTACAGTTTTAAACTCATTTGGCCGTGTAGTTACACTTAATGAAAAGGACTACATTTATGACAATAATAATGGTCCCATGACAGCCAACATCAAAACCAACCATGTATGACAGTTTAATGTCATGTTTAGATATAAAGATAAATAGTTTTTTAACGTTTGACAATTAGGTCTGCTATATCATGTTTATGACAGGTTATGTTGTCTTGGTTTATGTCAAGTTGTCATGACAAAGACATCTTAAACAATGTCAACTTTGCATCAAAAGTGACATAATTTACTGAATGACACTTAATGACATCTGTCATAAGGATTCATTCATGTTCATGACAGGTGTCATGTCAAGATTATGACAGTCTTATGACAGTCTTATGAACCCACATTCAAATAAAGTGTTACCCAATAGACAGACTCATATAAACATGATCCCTTTCAAACATCACATAAGACCCACTAGAGGTGTGTGGTGGTGGCTGTTTCTGTACAGAGTCTGCCCTCTTTCTGTAGTTCCTCATTTTCGTACTGTATTGCTGTGCTCAGGATGCATGACCAACCCGAAAGGTCTGTATTTGACATCCTGAGAATGAGATTCAATAATCAACTATCTTTTTGGCACATTTACAAACAGCTCAAAATCCTACTCATTCTACCAAGTGTCCACCAAACAAAATCATCAGTGACCAATTCTGTGTTTTATTGAAGGTTTTAAAACAGATATAAAGACTGAAGTGCAGTACTAATCTACAACATGCTTCAGGACTTCAAAAATGCAATAAGACATTAAAGTGAAATGACAAAACAGGAAATTTGACAACATATACAAAAGGACTGAGTTCAATTGTAAACTGCCTAAAAACAGACACATGCAGTAAAGAAGTGACAGAAAGCATGTGTACAAAATTGAAAGGTGCCAAGAGAAAAGTTATTTTTCTTCTACATGCATTTGTGGTCATGCATCAATCCTTTTTTTTGGCCACATCTACAGAGAATGGTAGGAAAGAAACCATCCATGTTGAGATTACACCTTTTTTTTCCTTCTGACACTGCTTATCAAGTGTAACTGTAGTCAATAATTGTTGACCATAACCTCATGCTAAATCCAATGACATTATCTCCCATGGTTCTTTAAATTAAAACAGGTTTTAAAAATATGTTTCTGACAATCAAAGAGTTTTTATGCACAACAGACGAAAGAATGCACCAACCCTGAACTTATCATCAAAAGAATAAATAACAATGTTATTTTACTTTTAGAAAATAAATCAAATAATTCACACAAAGACATCTTCCTTTGAACTCTAAGCCATTGATAAATTATTTAAAAAAACATATTGACAGCAGAGGCAGTTTATTTGAAACATTACTTTAGTTATGGCCAAGCCTAGCTTGCACTATGCTGTGAATTTATTTTGACATTAGCACTATCATTCCCAGCTCTCAACACCCCTTAGCCTGTTTGGCACATCTGCTTTATAAGCCAATAATACTTCTCTCATCTAGGTTTTTTCACAGTGTTTTTTAGACATTGTTGCTGTTTCTGTTATTTTGCAGGCAGAAGAGAGAGTCAGGAGGATCTCCTCAGAGTTACACTGTGATATTTTGGATCTGAGTGGAGGAGAGAATATCACAGAGCTGTGCAAAAGGAAAAGGAAGATCAAGAAAACAAACTCGCCCAGGGTGTCTGTGGGAATCCCTGCGGTGAGCTACAATTTTGAGCTTTATCTTCATGTGCACAACATAGATGTAAATATTGAATCTGTCTCTCTCCTGTCCCTCTTCATTTCCATGTGTTTCTGTGTGGACAGATACGGCCTGAAGACACTGCAGAGTTCATGAATGCAGCCAGTCAAGGCAAACTGGAGGTAATAGACAAGTATCTGGCTGAGGGTGGGAACCCTAATGTCCATGATGAGGTATGATATAATTGTACGTACATTTACAACATACCACAACAAACAATTTCTACTTATAATATATATAAATTTCCAGCTGAAGAGGACAGCACTGCACCGTGCCTCTCTGGAAGGACATGCTGCAGTGGTCCAAATGCTTCTAGAAAAAGCAGCAGATATCAACTTTAAAGATCAAGTAAGACGTGCAGCACATTGCTTGTTTGTAAAGATGATGATGAGATTGGCAGAGATTATCTTCACACACTAAAGCTGCAGCCTCTGGTGGCCTGAAGTCAGCACTTTTAATAGGATAAGGCCCTCCTACTGTGTTTCAGCTGGGCTCCAGAGCCATACACTGGGCCTGCAGAGGAGGAAGCCTGGGAGTCGTCAAAGCCCTCAAGAGCCATGGGGCTGACCTGAATGTTAGAGATAAAGTGAGTGCCTGAATTTGCACATACTGTAGGTCTTATAGTGATATTCAATTGGCCCTTTAAGTGTTTCTATGTGCATTTGCATACAGATAACCCAGTCACAGTGTATGTTGAAATCCACATTTCAGCTGTACAGCACTCCTCTGCATGTGGCCACAAGAACAGGCCACACCGCCATTGTGGAGTACCTGCTGTCCTGTGGTGCCAAAATCAATTCCAGGGACAGGGTAGGCAGCTGCACAACAGTCTGTGTTTCATCTCTATAATTCATTTTTGTCATTAATAGGTATCTTTTCTTCTGCTCTCAGGAAGGGGACACAGCCCTGCATGATGCCGTGCGTCTCAATAGATACAAGATAGTGAAGCTGCTCATAGTTGCAGGGGCTGACACAAAAATAAAAAATAATGTGAGTTTTTACACCTGTTGTGCATGTTTGACTTGAAAATGATTTTAAAGGAGAATTACATTTTAGGAAATACATTAATCTTTTTCCCCCGATAGTTAGGTTTGAATATTAAAGCGATATTCCACTCTTAGATAATCATCCACTCAGTATGTACTCACCCCTATGCCGATGTGAGAATGGGTGAAGATCTTCAGTTCACTAAACAATCCTGGAGCTTCAGCAGAAAACAGTGTTGCAGCCAAATCCAGTACAATTGCAGTGAATGGTGACCCAGTTTAAAACGTTAAAAAAGAACACAAAACAAACACAAAATGTTTCCACCCTGCTTGTGTGGTGTAATCCAAGTGTCCGCGAGCTGCGGCATTAAAATTTAACCGCAAAAGACACCATTTACGCCATGTTTTTAGCCAAAATGTCAACTGTAGCATGTAGCCAGTAGGATGTAAACATGGCGTCGATCTTGCGACATTTTCACACGTGCGTCCATTAAGAGATATACAAGTCTCGCGAGATCGACGCCATATTTACATCCTACCTGCTACATGCTACAGTTGTCAATGTCAATGTCAATGGCTCGAGCTACAGCCTGTTGCAGTTTTTGTGAGTCTTGGCCATCAGCTTCTCCTTCACGTTTGTAATTGTAATTTGGTGTCTCTCTGTGACCCAAACCTTCCACATGAAGGACAAGCAGGGCCAGAATGTCTGAATGTCAATTGTGGCTAGCAAGATAATGTCAGCAATCATGGCTAATGCTGACAAATAATCTGAGCTAGCTAGCAACACACTAATCACCAGCAGATTAAAAAAGGCTGTTATCGGTTGTGTGTGACCTCACATTTAACATACAGACATGACAGTGGTATTGATTTTCTCATCTAACTCTCAACAAGACAGCAAATCAGTCCATTTATCAAAATACCAAACTATTCCTTTTAAGGATATTTACTGATTTCATATAAGTGGCTAACATGCTGTGGCTCATACCTCTACACTATACATACAATATGACCCCATGCTAACTGACAGTATGAACTGTGTTACAGGAGGGAGTGACAGCAGTGCAGCAGGTCAAACAATGGCAGTTTGACATCATGGAGACCCTGCAGAGACTGGAGAAGCTGAGGGAGGCGCCACCTGAAAACACCTTGAGAGAGAGGAGTGAATAGTGCCAAAGCTGTACATCTGCTCATTCAGTATATTCTTCACAACCTCAATGTCTATCTGTCTCAGGTTTAAAATATGTTCTGTAATTCCACTTTAGGTCTGTGTGTATCATATATGAGTATATGCATTATGTGCCTACCAACAAAATCTGCCTTTCCAGGGCACTGCTGTTAACCTCTGAGATTAGTCTGAACTTTGACACTAGAAAATATCAGCTTGGATGTGATGGATTCAAAATGATCAGCTTATCTCAAGAAGGAGACAAAAACATATGGATGAGGAAACCTTTTGCCAAGCTTTAGCTTTTTGATGTCGACTTCCAAAGAGCTTTATGATCTCAGGAGCACTCGTGGATGTTTCATATCTGATTTGTGATGCCTTTGGAAGTTGAATAATATTAATAGATAGTGCTGTGCAAAAGCTGCGTTTGAATATGCATCAAGCAGCCCTTGTTTTATCGAGGCGACAGACAAGGCCAGAGCACACAGTAGCGCTGTGTGTGAGACGTCAGCTGACGATAGCAGAGATGGCTGGTATGCCCCCGCTAAAGTCAGGGATTCAAGGGGAGCTCAGTGGGCATATTTTCCTTCTACCATCAGTGGCTCAAATGTTCCTGAGGGCGGTTGGCCATTCACACTGGGAACATCAACAGCCCCCCCCCTGCTTACAATGTAGTTGTGTATGTACAGTCATTATGTATACAGCCATTCATTTTGTGAGCACATTGTGTTCAGCAAATATTGTGCAAGGCTGCAGCTGTATTTTTCACAATGTAAATGCATGTGTGTGTGTGTGTATTGTATAGAGGTGGTAAAACACTCAAACAGAAGTACAGATACTTGTGTAAAAAAGACTCTGGTAAAAGCATAATTGTTGATTCAACTTTTTTACCGGAGTAAAAGTGAAAAAATACAGTCTCTGAAATGTACTCAAAGTATAAAAGTAAAAAGTAGACCTCTGAAGGACATTTCTACCGACTATTTCTGTGCAAACTGAACCTTATCTCTTCTCCGCCATAAAGCCTCCCTCTCATCTGTTTTATCTTGTCACATCTTTTATGTTGTTAATGTTTGGTACATCATTGATGTCATTTTCTTTGTTCTTGTCTTATTACATCTTGTTGCGTCTTGTATGTTTATGTTGATGTCATTTGTGTCTTGTTACATCTTTTATGTGTTTTTTTACGTCAATTTTGTCTCGTTAGGTCTGCCGTATGAGATATGGACTGATGAATACACCAAGGCACTGTCTTGTCTATCTTACTGCCATTCAGATTGAAATCAGTCTGGATGTGATGTTGGAAAGGCAGTGCACAATGTTGCAAAAATAAAAAAAAGCATTAATTCAGATACCTGAAAATTACAAAGCCAAAGGAAGGAAGCACAGTAACTAGTATTTTTTTAATATATATATACATATACTATATATATATTTGTACTTTGTTACTTCCCACCTCTGGCATTGTAGACAACTCATCAGATACACTATCAGGCACACACACTATTTCCTGTTCCAAGCAAGACAGTGTAACTGTCAGGGACAATAGTGGAGACACACAACATGTACAATACAAGGTTATACACACACTATGTGAAAGTGTTATCATCTATTTTGTCAACCTGACCCAAACAGGAGAAATTGAAATGTAGTTTGTGTATCAGAAACTAAAACAGACTCTTAAATCTGTTGGACTCATACATGTTTTAAAGCTTTAGTTCTGTCGTTTTCAATTCTATGTGAAGTGAAAGCAGTATGCTGCTGCTGCTGAGGGCTGGAGTAGTGTAGTATGAGAGGGGGGGATGGGAAAACTGGAGGCTTCTGCTTCGTGCTGTGCAGCAGCCAAAAACTAGAGGAACCTGTTTGTCCATGAACGGTTACACTTCTTCCTACAGCTGCAAATTTAGCACATTTCACCCTCCGTGAGCATCAGAAATGACAGCGTGATAATCTAAAAATGAACTACATCGTCATATTATTGTATCTAAGTGCAATGCTGTGACAGCCAATGAAAAACATGTTTCTGTTTCAACACAAGGTTTTAATGAATACATCAATTGTTTATCACCTACATGTATGTGATACCTGTTCCAGAAGAATGAGAGGATACTGTGCAGAGATTTCTTTAAGAGCACTCAAAGCAACATTATATTGTTACTGGAGAAAAAAGTAACCATGGCAATGATATTTTCCAGGCAGGTGAAAGTCTGGACAGGCACGCTTTTAAAGCACCATTTGTTTCCAGTTGGAAATGGATGTGGGATTCTAGTTAATTCATTTCCACACAGACAGGAGCTTGTAGGCAAAAAAGGCTTGAGCAGGCGTTGTCTCCAACATAGCAGAAAGGGAAAAATACTATTACATGATCTGAAATACAGGATGTTACAAACCTTACACATACAGCAAACATTAAAGTATCATTGTGTGCTTGTAGAGAGTGGTACTGATGCATGCACTGCTCTGTGTCTAATGCTATCTTCAATCTTTCTGATTGTACTTTGCAGCACACTGCCGCACCAAAGGGGATATTCAAAGCAAGCAACAGTATCAGCTCACAATATTAAGTATTGATTTTTTTACTCAACAATGAAAATCAGTAACTGTGATGAGCTAGGCTAGAGACTTCAGGAATATATACACCAGAATCTAATATCAGTTCCCTGTTTTATCTTCAGTCCCTCTGTGTTCTTGCACACTAAAGCCCCAGGTGAGTTTGTCCTTATTGATTTGTCTTTAATGTTCAGTCGTAAGAAATAACACATGTAACTCCTGTTGACTGTTCTAGGCTTCCTTACCTATAATATCATTTGATTGTCTTTGGTTGAGGTTCTATGTAGGCAACCCGAGACAAGTCACATCTACAAATGCTTCGTAAGGCCTATTAACTGTTCAAGTACACTGAAATAATCTGTAATCACAGAATAGCTGTGATTGGCTATAATGGTTAATAAATTCGTAACATCTCAAAATACTCAACCACACTGTCTTAAATAACTCAGTAACACCATTTTCTTCCTGACTAATCAAACAATTATGTCTTAAAGAGAGAGATCAGATTAATGGAGATGTATGTATCTAGTCTCGTAGGATTACCAACAGTAGGTTGTGGTCGGCACACCCCCAGGTTGGAGAAGCAGCAAGAGTACCAGCGAACGAAGCTAAGCAACGTACTGCAGTGGACAGTGTCAGCAGCAAAAAATATTTTAGACACCTAAAAAAAAGGTCTACCTACAAAAATCAATATAATTTTAAGTGAACGCTAATTTAGAATATTAACACAGCTTGACCTTGCTGTTAGACAGCCTTTTTCAACAGGAAGTCACTGTTATATATATATACCAAAGCCACCAAACTCGATGGGTTAGTTTGTTTGTTAATTTGTGTGACTTTCGCAAATCCATCCTGACCCTTTAAAACACCAAAGTCACACAATGACACAAACAAACTAACTGCTCAAGGCAGCAATAGTCCAGCAACACTTTGCTCTGTGAGGTAAAATGAATGTTTTTCCTTAAGGAGTCTGGTTGGTTTGAAGAGAGCAATATTTAGCTAACATAACAGCTATTTCCTGTGAGAAAAGGCTGGCTGCTGGCAAGGTAAAGTGGTGAAAACACTCTGAATATATATTACACTAATATCGATTACTTCAGCTGGACCTTTTTTAGGTGGCTAAAATACGTTTTGCTGCTGCCTCTTTCCAAAGCAGTACATTGCTTAGCCTCCTGCTGCTTCGCCAAACTGGGGGCGTGATGACCACCACGTACTGTAGGTAATACAGATAAGTACCTAATACAACCCCACTTCAAAAATCCGAAATCCCTTTCATTCATTTGAGAGGTCAGAACAAACACAATCCATGACAATGAATATCTATACACCTCACAGAAAAACACTTACATTAGAATTACACATTGTTAAATATATATGATTTATAAATCCTTTCATTCAGCTGCCTCAGTTAAGATCTCCATCCCTAATTCAATGTATTTAATTACGATTTATTATCAACTCTGTGGATGTCCAGTCCTCAAAGTCTTTCAGGTTAGAGAGGGGAAAACATGAGAGAATTATCCAGCTGAGTTAAATCTCCTCTCCAATGATTTCCACTGGGAGACGGAGGCTTATTGGAGAGAGGAGAGCTTCTGGACTTGTGAGTGATGGGAGCTGGAACTCAGCACCAGCTTAGCAACGTGTCTCTCAGAGTCAAGGCAATCTTCAAACAGACTTCTAATTCATTAGGATGACAGACACCTTAGGGTGAATGATGCAGAGGAGACGGGAAGGAGAGAGGACACTGTGCATCATCTAATTTTCAGATGGACACCCTTGAACTGCGCTCTAGTACCAAAATGTCTTTAAGGCAAACGTGAATACTGATCCTCTAAAAGGAGAAACACCAGTGACAAAATGCATTCCTTCAAAGATAAAGTTTGCAGCAGCACTATTAATTGAGACAAGATTTTAAAGGTGCCCTGTGGAGTGTTTTGTGTAAACAAACAAAACCTGTGTTTACATTCACTGTGTGCATCTTTCAGGCCTGACAAATGTGTTGAATGCATTTACTTCCTCATAAAACATTCATAAAGCCAATTTAGGGTATTTTACCTTGTGTGTGTCTTCACTGTAATGAAAAGTTGAGAATACTCAACAGTTCAAGGCAACTTTCTAAGCAATAGATTTTTGAGTTTTGAGCCCAACTTTCACTCTTTTCAAAGTTTTGAAAAAGTTTTACTAACTACTAATCTTTTGCTGAAAAAAATTAGCTTTCATATTTAGATAAAGTTGAATCTTCGAGTTTTAGAAACCCCCCAAAATTCATATTTCAAAAATGAGTAAACTCACTGAAGTGAAAATGAATAACGGTTAACATTTTAATCTTTTCAATTAAAGCCATTTAATTTTCAGGCACTCAAATAATGACAGATAAGGTTCACTTTTGAGTTTCTAAAACTCAAAGATTCAAGAAGAAAAGTAAATTATCTCAACTAAAGGCTATAGGTCAACAAAGCATTTTTAGTTTATTTCAAAACTTATTAGTTTGAGTTGGACTCAAACTCAAAAATCTCTTGCAGTGAGCTGCCTTGAAATTTTGAGTTGTGTCAGCCTTTTCATTGTGTTGTTTAGATACTTGTTTTTTAGCTTGTAGTCTTCTTCTTGTGGGCCCATTGCTACATTTCTTTGTCCATTACCACCACTGACTGTCCAGCAGAATAGTGTGAAACCATCTGTAAGAATGTGTATCACAAAAACAAAACTAGGACCCACTTGTAAAAACACTGCTCCATCGTGCTACCAGTGGTCAAAAACTCCACATGGTACCTTTAAGTATCACTCTGTTGTAATGGATTGCAGCATTTCTAAAGGTGAATTTATCTCATTAGTGGCTAAAGTCTTCAACATACAGACTTACTTTACACCTCCTCCTAATGCAGGAGAAAAAAAAGTACCAGATGTGCAATAGCATGGTAAGAAGAGGTCTCCCATATTCAGTTGTTTGATGTATGAAAGCTAACGATCCTAAGACACTGTTATGAGTACAAGATCAGAACAGGTAGCATTTGGTGTTTACGTGACTTGTGAAGTTAAAGGTGTGCTTCATGGTGTTGTGCATTTCAAGTCAGTCATACAGAAAGCCATTGTTTGGTCAAGTTGCATGTGCATTCCAAGCCACTGTGAAGGCTAAGCAAGGACGACGCAGAAAAAAAAAGAAGAAGAAGAAAGTGATTGTGAAAACAGAGAGAAAGACACAGAGAGAAGAGCTGGAGGGGAGTATACGAGTACACATCCCTGAGGTCCTCCTGGAAGGTGCTGGAACCCTGACTGTGTCTCCTCCAGGGTCTTTGACGGTCAAAGGGCCAGACTACGAGCGTTGGAGGCTGAAGCCTGCGCACGCTGCACCACTCCTGGACATTTCTCTCTCTTCTGCAGCTTGTGGTTTTGAAACAAGCCCTCGTTTCGTGGGACACCATGAGCTCCATCTGGGAAAGTCAATAGCCCTAGAGGCACAGACAGAGGGGGGACACTATGACCAACCAGAGAGAGAGGATATCGACATCCTGGTGGACAAACTGTTCCAGTGATGTAACTCTTACCATATCCCTCAACACGTCCATCTTTGAATTCTCCTTCAAACTTCATGCCATCATATCGACTGAAGATTCCTGTGCCTTGAAACTTTCCATGTGCAAATTCTCCCTCATACCTGATATGTTGAAAAGAGAGACAGGAGTCATTAGTGGGGATGTCATGATTTAATATGACTTTCTGTTTCAAGGTCACATTTTGATTTGATTTGTGAGTTAAACATCTTTTTTTTATTTTGCACTGACTGTCATGCTATTGTTAGACTATAGAGATCGAGTTTTGATTTGTAAATGTCAACAGATCATTGGTTTTATGCCCTGACAACTGTCATTTACTTTTTAAAATCATGCTTTAAAAAGATAAAATGTGATATAACAGCCAGTCAGCTATGCTGTGTTGTCTTTGAAGTGTTATTTTTTTCTTCAAACACATTCTGGATGCCACAAGTAGGAGGAGGTGGAGAGAAAAAAAATACCGTGAGAACTGCAGATTCTGCCTTTCAATTTGATTCCTGAAACTGGGAGTTCATTTCAATTGATTTTTGATTTAATACTGACATGATGACACACCTAGTCATTAGGGTTCAAGCCGGAAAAGGTCGCATCCTTCATACCAGTGCAATTGACTTGAAATTGGACACACTAGTCTTGCTCGATGTACTCTACAAAAAGCTTCTTGGACCATAAAAGTCAACCATATAGATTTTCTGCCATTTTGAATTTTTTGAAAAATACATTTCTAACATCTGTTCCTAAAGCGTAGACCGATCCTCCGAGCTGACAGGACGCATCACACAAGACTTCAACAGGATGAAGGGAAGAGGACTCTGTGTTTCCCAGATGTTGAACTTTTTAAGTGAACATGTCAGCCATATTATCATCACCATCTTATTGCTGTTGCTTACATTCAACACAAATTTAAACAAATGGAGTACAGAATTATTTACTGGGTACATGTGTATATATGTAAATAGCTAAACATACTGTTTTTTTAAATTTTATCCTATTCCATTCTGAGTTTAAATAATTATTAATTATGTGTATGTTGCATTTTGTGTGTAGAATACTACATATAAACTACATATACGCAGGACCCATGATTCTAATTTTGTTGTACAATGGTAATAAATCACCTTTATTTCTTGTATAGGGGAGGCAAAGGAAGAACACTGGGTGCACAAATATTGAAACAGGCTTTGTGACAATGAAACAAGTGTGTGATTGGTCTCACTCCTTAAAACAGAATTAAATTAGCTGAGGTGACTTTGCTCAGCTTTGTAAAGCCTGAAACCTGCTTGTTGCTGCTTGTGGCTTTGATTTTGGCCAGCTATTGAGCGCAAAAGGTCTTGAACCCCCAAACTGCTGCTTGCAGCTATCAACTGTAACTTGTGACTGAGGACAACACTGTTTTTTTGGTCTCACACCTGGATCCATCTGTGAAGAACAGCACACCAGAGCCATGAAAGAGTCCGTTCTCGAACTGGCCGGTGTAGCAGGTTCCATCCTGAAACTTGAGCTGGCCAACACCATGCCTCCGACCTGAAAAGCCGCACACCATCAGAGTGAGTGATGGCTCAAACTTCAAACAGATGATGGAAACAGAAGAAATCCTGTCGAGGCAGACGACCTTGACATCTTGATGATCTTTTACCATTTGCTGATGCACATTTTATCCACATGGGTGTCATCATGCCTCATCTGACCACTTAGCCTCCTATGGATTACTCTTTGGCAATAGTTTGTAACATACTCTAAGAGATAACCAACTGAGCATGACATTTGAACTTGCAATGCGGCTCAGGGTTTTATATTCACTTGGTGTTGTGGAGCCACTACATATGTCACATGAGTAAGTACGTGCTTGGATTTAAGTATCCAACCCCCCTCTTTCCCTCTCTCTGTCAGCTAAAGGTTTACTACTGAATTAGGAGTCCCATCTGCCTCCTGCGGGGTGGGAATTACAGTACTCTAATCCAGCAGATTTTTTAGCAGGGATTTCTACTTTAGGATCCAGACTGAGAAAACGGTCAAGGAATGTACATGTATTCCCCTCCTAGTAGCCTAAGATCCACTACTGAAGCTTATAATCATGTCAGAGGGCACACACCTACACGTTTATGGACAACTGCTACAAGTGGCTTACACTCTCGATTACAACACTGGAAAAGCAGGCAAAATCGCATTTGATGGGTGAAGGAATACACCAGTTAAAATGGTGCTGACAGTTTTTACCTAAAAGCAGCTGAAAATCATCACAAACCCGATGCTACAACAAAATAAAATGTCCTAGATGGCCCTGTTCCTTGTCTTTTTGGATGGTTTGGTTATAACAGGAGCTGACACAAGACTCTCCGAGATTTCTCCAAACAGGTCCAAAGTCTAATCCAGAAGATTTGACAAAGCCAGAGCTGGTAAATCTGGCTGTGTTCGCCATGGGCTGCCAATGCTAGCTAATTGGGATTTGATTAAATAGCTTGAGCTTGCATGTCACCAGCATCACTGTGCGTGTGTGGGGGAGAGAGTTGAAGCAGCGCAAGCATCCTCATAATCTTTGCCACAGGTGAACATTTTGACAAGATGTTTCCTCTTCACAGAAAGATTTAACTTTTCAGTCGGCTCACAAGCATTCACAGAAAATCTAAAATATTGGCTGCCACTAGTCCTTGTATTTGTATATAGTATATTGTATGTTGTATATTAGTACATAACCTAGCATAGCACAGACAAGCAAACAGCAAACAATGCTATTTGCAACCTGGGTGTATATAGTCTAGAATAGCAGAGACAAGCACCCAGGTGTGCATGGCCAACAATGCTATTTGCACCCAGGGTGGAAAAGCCAATGTGGCCATTATACCCGGCCATTATAGTTCAGTCCAGTTGCACTCTGGATGTAAATAGCTAATGTGAGTATTTACACATGGCAGACACAAAAAACATATTTCCCTAAACTTAACCAAGCAGTTTTGTTTCCTAAACCTAACAAGGTAGTTTTGTTGCCTAAACCAACTGGTTCTGTGGCCTAGACCTAACCAAACTGCAACTGAAAACAAAAACAAAAAGATTTAAATAGTCTGAAAAGACCAAAAGCTAATACTGCCTTCTAATTTCACACTAGACCCTGCTGTCCACAGAAGTGTCCTGTGCTTAACCCAGTCATTCAGCACAATCTCTTATCTGTGGGAAATCTGTTGCTCTTTATAGCTAAAATAAACAGGTTGGGTGTGAATAGCCAAATAGCTGCTCTTTGTTTATTCTCACCTGGGTGCAAACAGACACTCTGAAAATAATATGGCACAACAGTACTTTGTTATGTGTAGTTATGATTGTTGATCAAGCCCATGCTGAGACAGAGAGTGCCGTTGCCTGAGCTAATGTCACAAGATGTACTCAAACGCTAATCAAGAACACTCTTTTGTTTCATTTGCATGCCAGTCTCCTCAGTTTTAGCTCCATTGAATATGATCACAATTTACCAACATGTGTGCATGAGATCATGTTTAAATACTGGAAATATAGTGTATGAGTCAAGATTAGCTTATGTACAGGTATGTGTGGATAACATTATTGTTTTAGAAAAGTAAAATTGTGCAAGGTGTTCTTGACAAATTGTTTTTTAATATTAACATCTTATGGGTATAAAGGTAATGTGTTCATTTTTGCATTTGGTTACATTAACATGTTAAATCCAATCCAAATGTTACACAACCAACACTGAATACATTTTCCAAGTCCGTCAACGTGTCACCATTCCTTTTCACACAGCTGATAACTAACACTACGATGCCGTGGAGAGACATTACAAGGACTGGGTGTACAGTTACAGAAGGTACAAGTGAAAGCTTGAGGAATCTGTGTAGTTACGTTGGTTATGCTTGCACACAAATTTATTTGAAACTGATAAGTATGACTGTCTTGCCTTCTTTCCACTCGCCGTGGTACTCTTCCCCACTGGCGTAGGTGAAAGATCCTCTGGTCAGAGTCATGTCACTCCTGTTTTCAACACACAAACACACTCATTGGCAACAGAGCTCAAGAACACATCTATAGTTGTGACCAGCAATTTATGTTTAAAAGAAAAGCACTTGAATGGTTTTCAGAGGGGTCATCTGTGAATCGCTTCCAGCTCTGAGATGCTGTTCTTTAGCTGAACATGACCTCTCACCTCACTGTAGAGGGAAGCAAGTGAAGAGGGAATTTTCCCTAATGGGCTTATTAGTCCTTCTGTTCACGAAACAGAGGGAGTAACCTTCTCTTAAGGACATATTGTTGTTGATCTTTCCCTTGTCTAACTCTGAGCTCACTCGGTTTGCTTATTATGTACTCAGCTTGTCAGTCTTGACAAATTTTGCTGCTAAACTAGCTACCGTATATTGTATCGTCGCTTCACATGATCAAGTACAGATTTGACATGGGACAATGTCAATATATATATATACACATATATATTTACTTTAATTTTTAGTTTATTTAAAGGCTGCTTTTATAGTTAAAGGCTGCTTTTTTATAGTTTATGTAGTTTATGTAGAATAGAGTACTTCAGGGATTACGTATTTTTGTAGTATCACTATGGTTCTGGTCCACAAAAAATAACAGGGTTTTTCCATTACCTTTTGGATTAGTCTGATACCTAAATATTTCATTCAGCAGATCATGAACACCAATTTTAAAATTTTTGAAGCATAAATGTAATTGAAGTAAAAAGCTGATGGAAGGTTATGGACAAACTACACCACAGTCCCTGACAACCTGTGATTCTCATTTAGCCACTTTTTTAGCAACTTTTAAGACACGTAAAAGCTCTAAAGTTCATGAGTAGGGGATTTACTGACATATTTTATGTCCTAGTACAAAACTTGGGATAACCACAGTCCTTATTATAGGCATCTTATCAAAACCCCATTCAAAAAATCTGTTGTCTTTGAAACAAGAAACCGGAAATGCTGATGTGCTAACCAGGTGACGACGAGTGCAGCCAGCATTGCTGAGCTGTGCAGCAGTGCCTACATGTATAAGGATGCATTGTGGGCAAGCGTTTGACTCCAGCACCGATGTTGTCACCACCCTGGCCAATAACCATTACTTTGTGGGCCAAAACATAGCGTTAGCTGACAATAATACTCATCTAGCAGGCCTCTGGGAACCCAGGGGGGGAGACAATAAATCCAAGCTGGAGCAGCCTGTGTTTCTTCCTTAAATCCAGTGACAACACTGTGACATCACTGGGTGCAGGAAGAACAACAGATTTTGCAGCAGAAGAACTCTGTTTTCTCTGTCAATATAGCACACACAGAGGAATGTATTATGCATTCAAGTGACCACATTTACCATAAAAACTGACTGGACAGCCAAATGAAAAGTGCTTAATTATCCCTTTAAATTAGTAAAGACACAGAAAATCATGCAGTACCACACAGCATTAGCCTATGTGACCAGACCTACCAAACACTACGAATACATTAGAGAATTACTTTTCAGCACAGCAGGGTTTTCCGTCCTCAGGTTTTTAAATAAGGCGAAATTATTGTCTAAATTATTGTGGACAGAAGTGAAAGTGCATGTCCCTGTAACTTTTCAGTGGGGGTTGGATCAGAGGATAAAGTCAAGTTACACCAGATCCTATAACTGCCAAACCAAGACGTCTCTTTAACGTCTAGTGCATGTAGTGGTGATGCTGGTGCAGTTCCAGTTTAAAAGCACACATGGGCGAATAAATGCCTTCTATGTAGAAATAGACTGGAAAACGTGACTGTATCATGACTACATTTATAAACTAGAGCTTACAGCACGGGGACCGTTTCAATTTATTGTTTAGCAGCTCTAAAACAGATGACAGTGTTGTCCAGAATGGCAGTCAGGTGTAGTTTTACCCATGCGGTCGCCATTGAATAAATAATTCATCAGCTCACACTAAGACTGAAACACCCGATATTGAAAATATCCAATTCAGGCTGCCAATATGTTTCGATCAGTGCAGCCTTTACATAGACGTTTCTCTATAGGCTACCAATTTTATTGACAAGCCTATGTAAGTCGCCCGTAACCCATGGCAACACAACTATAAGCGAAAAGCAACAACACCTATTAACGCTATCATTTACCTGTACGCTACGTTTGTCGTCTCTGAAGCATGGAAACCACCGTACAGGAGCGGAGGGGCGTAAAAATATGAAAACACCGGCTGAGAAACGTATGTCGCATTCACGTGATCCTCGTAAGCTCCTACATCCGAGTTCAATTACATGCATTCACATAAGATTCCGGTGCAATGAGTTGTTAAAAATTATAATAAAATATGAGGCAAAGAGCGTTGTAGTAGACGTTGTTTTATTTAGATTTTGAAAGGAACCAGCTTAATGAAAATTGTGAAATGTCTTCCTTATCAATAAAATTATAACACCACTTTCTTTGATTTGCCTTAATTATATCCAATTTGGCCGTCAAAGACTCAGTTTAGCGCCATTTAAACTATAGAAACCAATCACCTCTCTGCAAGCCATTGGTGGCCTGCTCGTGGTGAATTTCATGCACCCTTCATCTCATGATTCCGATAATTCCAACAGGTTTTAAAGGCAGCACCACAACAGCATCATTGCAGCCTGACCGCCGCGCTATTTCATTGCATGACTGTTGTAGGCTCCCATTGAAAACTTTCTCTGATTGGCCTAGTGTTCTACAGCTTAAAGACTGTGGCAGACATATTTATAAAAGGCTGTAAGGCATATTTCTGAAGCTTCTTGAGGCACTCAGCAACACTACAGCTGAAAGAGAAGCCCAGTCTGGGCTACATTATGTGTAATATGTAGGTCACAGACTTAATTTATAGTCTTTAGTGAATTATATATAAAATGGTCATTATGTTGTAATAATAATAGTAGTAGTAGTAATGATAATAATAATAATAATAATAATAATAATAATAATAATAATAATTATAATAATAATAATAGGAACATAGTTGCAATGTAACTTTTGCAACTTGTGACGTTGTAGCAAACTACAAAGTAAAACTCCAGCATTTTGTCGCCAGCATGCCATTTTAAATTTAGCCACAATTTATCCACTTTTTGGAGATCTTGCAACATTTTAGCAACGTTGCCGTAACATCACTACATAAAGTACGAGAAATGTCATGCAAAGGAACATATGTGCAAAAATACCACAGAATATCTGTTATGTTATAATGTTTCAACAATGTAGCTGCAACACAAGTGACAGTAATGATGGTAACGTTGCAGTAACATTAATGTTGCAGTAACATTACATTACGTCTTAAATGATATGTCATAATCGCAACGTTGCAGGTTGTGGGGTGCAACATTTTCCTAAAAAAAAACAACAAACAAACAAACAATGAATAGACTTATAAACATAACCCCTTTCAATTGTCACTTATGACCCACCAGAAGTGTGTGGTGGTGGCTGTATCTGTAGAGACCCTGCCCTCTGTCTGTATTTCCTTCTTTGTTTGCTGGGCTTGAGACACTTTACCAACTCCTAATGTTGGTAATTGACATTCTGAGGATGAGAGTCAACAATCAGCTATGTTTCTGGTGTGTTTACGAACAGCTTGAACAAATCCTTCTGACTCTACTTTTAAATCACTGAAAATGTCTTACATAGCAAACTTGCCAGGATACTATTTATTTTGTTGGTGCTTATTAAATACTGATGAATTTGAATTTGAAAAACTGCTATAGACTGTTAATATTCCTGAAAATCCAATTAAGGCACCAACTAGATCCAAAATAAGATATACTTCAAATAACCCAGAAAAAGTAATACTATTAAATGAATATGAAAAAAAATAAGAAATGATACAGCAATATTTAAGTCCAAAAAATTTTGAAGGAGTTAAAACCAGACTAGATTAACCTGCTCGGCCAAAAATGAATGATGTGCCTCTACAACCTCCTTGTTTCCAAACTTATTTAAGTCGTAAGTAGATTAAATACAACTCTGGTATTAAAGGGAGAATAGAGTGGTGTTGTTAGACTTGTAAAGTGTTGAAATGTGTGCATACTGTGCATGATATTATATCATTCTTTATGTTAACATTATTTTAAAATAGTCATCCTGCTATTAATCCCCATTTTTACTGAATGTAACTATAATTTGATTATATCTATTTTCTGCAATTATGATGGAATACAGTTACCTTTTTTGTATCCTGATTACATAATCCTGTTACATGCAATCTGTTACCCCCACTGTCTTGAACATGTGTACCAAATTTTGCCCAAGTCCATGTAGTAGATGTTGAGATATTTCACAGGATTAGTGAAAACTTTTTCCACCAAAGGAGTCATCTAATGGGAACCATGAATGTCTGTATAAGTAAGGGATAATATATAGTGACCATGTCACATTATTGTGAAATAAACCCCGAAAGGGTGATGCAGGACCCTGACACGATGGAGGGGTCTTGAATCATCCTGGAGGGGTTTTTGATTCTGTATATTTTTAATACATTTTTTTAATACAGACAGAAGAAGGGAGAAAGTCACAATCACAGTACAAATCCATGTGCAACGTCAACACCACAGACAGTGCCATGGAATTATATATACACAGCCGGACTTGGCAGCTGATATTTTAGAGCCATGGTCAGGGCCACAGATTCTAACTTGCACAAACCTTAGTCAGATTAAGGATCAATGAGTCAGGCAGGATAGACTAACATATTCAACCAAAAAACAACTGCCCCTGCTAAGGGAGAATAACTGATAGTAAGCAATAACTGCATTATTAACTATAATTTTGTGATAGTATAGCCAAAGCAGTGGTAGGAAAAGTTAGAGAATCACCAGAGTTTTTAGGATTCATCCTCTGGGAACCATGAACTTCTGTACAAAAGTTAATAGAAATCCAACATGTAGGTATTGAGATATTTCTGTGTCCAAATGGTAGACCAATATTACCATCTCTGAAGACGTGCTGAAAGCACTGAATAACAATGCAGGATCTGTTTCGAGGGCGAACCATCTCATTTAATTTTAGTTAATTAGTCAAATTACTACTCACTAATTGACACATAGTGAACCTGGGGCCTTGGGGCAGTTGCCTGCTTTGCCTGGTTGCCCAGCCAATGCCACATAGTTACTGACCTTTTTACTGAAAATACCATGGCCATATTTGATTTGTTCTAAACTGCTCTAAGGTAGCGTGGTTCCCAGTGGTTCCCAGTGTGCTGCAGCACACGGGGGTGCTGTGAGGCAAGTCCAAGTGTGCAGTGAAATCTTGTGACAACCGTGCATTATTATTTCAACATAACTATACAAAAAATTATTAATCATTTATTAATTTACTATATCAGTAATTTGTACTTTAAATTCCTTTAAGAACCTCCCTTCAAAGCGAACCCTTGTTTTCGCCATTAAATGTGCAGTTGCCAGATAGTGAGAATTATTAGAGAGTCTGTCTCTCCCTCTTTGCAATTCCATTACCTCATCTTTAATGTTGTTGCCTGTATGGTTTAAACTGCTGTATTGCCAGTTTGATGAAATGATGGTACTGTTATTTTATTGATATCATGATATGAGAATAGATATTGATTAGGATATCGTTATGTTGTGATATGTCATGAGTTTAGTCTTTTCCTGGTTTTAAAGCTTGTATTACAGTAAAGTCATGCAATTTTCTGAACCGACCAGACTGTTTTACCTATTCTATTATTTGCCTTTACGCACTCAGTCATTCCATCCACATTACTGATGAATATTTATCAGCTCTCATGGTTTTAATATTTTATCAAAGCACCAATAGTTATCCCTACAATCAATCAATCAATCAATCAATCAATCAACTTTATTTATATAGCACATTTTAAAAACCACAGGGGTAGCCAAAGTGCTGTACACTGGGACATAAAAATAATTTAAAAGAACAAAAAAAAACCAAAAAAAACAGAACAACAACAACAACAATTACAATTACAAATACAATATTGTTGCTGTATCGATATTGAGGTGTTAAGTAAGAATAATGTTATATTTGATGTTGTCCACACTGCCCAGCCCTTGTGCATCATATTGGGTAAGATAACCACTATTTGAGAATTTGTTGTTATGTTGTTTTAGAGGAAATGTGTATTTTGAGATATAGGGTACATCATATATTTGGACATAGCCTAGAAATATCAAGATATTATTTATAAACCATATTGCCCAGAACCAATATGAATACAGGTGTGCCTCGAGATTTTGGCTAACCCTTTGATGTGCCTTGAGCTCAAGAAGTTTTAAAAACAAGGTAGCCTATTAAAGCAAGCCCCACATTATTTTTCTTTTAAAGATAAATTCACATTATTGTTGTTTACATTAGTGAGCAAAATCTGATAGCGCATTTGTTTATTTTATACTTGTTTAGTCACTGACATAACTGATATTTAGTTACTGTGTGTTTCCCTCTGAAGTGATTTCCTCTTCGACGCGGAGGCGGGCGCGTTCACGCAACAGAGCGCTTCCTCTTCCCGTGCTGGTGCCCGCCACACAAGAGCGATAGAAAATGGCGAGTCAGTGTAAACGGCAGCAATGCACAATCGACAGGCGCGGCTTTCGGCAGGAACTTGACTCGTGGCGACACAAACTCATTCACTGTGTAGGTAAGGAGAATGCCAGTTACATACTGAACGATTTTACAGGTTGAATTTCGCCTCTGCGTGGCCGTTATCGATGTAAATAAGCATCTATTACAGGACTCACTCCGGGCATCCCGGCCACTTTTTTGTCCTCAACTGTTTCCTTCAAACGGCAGCCAGCCTGAGCAGTTAGTTCAGTATTGCAGTTTGTCACTATGTTGCATTACTTCTTGGGTTTCCCTGCTGGTTTTATTGTTTGTAAATCCAAACTGTAGTCTTAAGTTATGTTCTGGCGTAACGTTAGTTTGTTTAAAGGGCACCGTCCTTGTTTTAAAGGGAGTGTCTCTCGCCGTTGCGTCGGCTAAAAGACGTTTGCTAAAATGCGCGTTCCCGTGTGATGATACTGTATTTTGGATGGGGGAGGGCGACAAATACTCGTGATAGATGTTTTCATTGAACATTTAGCTTACTTGCTTTGATCAAATCCTGCGGACGAGCATTACTGCATTGAGGAAGTGGCCATGAGACCCCGCCGCTTGGGGGAGTTCACATTTTCGACGACGTTTCACCATTAAACTTCTCAGTCCCCTTTAAAACGAATAATTAAAAAGGCACCATTGACTTTAGGGCTTATGTCTTGCTATATTCTGTACATCTGCGTGGGAGTTTAAACTAAACTATAATCTTGTGATTATATGTAAAACAGTAGCTTTAGTGGGAGGAAGTATCCTACAAAAAGGGCTTGGGCAGGAAGGTTTTAGCCAGGATTGTGATATGGCTTCATCATTAGTCTGTCAGATAGTCCATCACTTTGGTCCTCCAAACTGAAATATCTTACTCTATCGCCACCAGCAGGTCAGAAGTTTAACTTATCATATAAAAGACAAATTTGAACGAAATTAGGCATTAATTGTTTGCACTAAATAATCCCCTGACTTTTCCTCTAGTGCCTCCATGAGGTTGGCATTTGTGGTTCAGAGTGAAATATGTTGGAGGTCCCTGTGGATGAAAGCAGTTGTGTTTTCACTGTCATAACCACAAAATATAACATCAAATAGGGCTGGACGATGACTACTAAATTAGCATGAAGCTCTCCACAGTGAAACATAGCGATGGACGATGATGATGTTGCTGGGGCTAAAATGATCTTCCTTTCGGCGCCACATGCCTGTAACTAGGTTTAAAAAGACAATAATAAGCACAAGTAGTACTACAACGATCAGCAACAAGAGCTTCTTTTTATTTTCTCTCTCACATGCCAAAAACCAAACTCAGGCAACAACTCTACGTCAACACTGAGAGGACACAGTACCTGCAAAAACAAAAGGCTTTTAAATAACAATGTTATGATGGTGGAGGGGCTCAATGGTAGATGACTGTCAGCCATTACCAAGGACAATGGCATTGTCCATCCTGCTTCTTTTAAACTTGCTATCTTAGTACTCACTGTAACTTGTTTTATCTGATTTCCAGGAGAATCCAACCCATTGGCAGGCATTAAGAATAACTAGGCCTGTATAGAAATGGCTGATCTTTGCATGGATGGTCTTGTTTGATATTCATGTTCCCCAGAGGATGAATTGTAATAACTTAAATACCCTGACCTTTCATCTAGCGTTCATCTAAAATTTTAATTTGTCCAATGGCATACTTAGATGTATGACCAGATACCTAGTGCTAATTTCTAAATGTTAGCATGTTAATGTGCTTAAATACGAGAGTGACCACCGTAATCAATGTGTTTGCATTGTGAGGATGTTGGTGTGCTGATGTTTTCGCTGTATTTAGTGTATGCATATTTTGTTATTACCTTTCTGTTTGTTGTTGTTGTTCTTTCGTTTTTGACTCTGAGCCCTGCAAATTCCTTCTACACCTTTACTTGGCAATCAAAACTGATTCCAATTCTGCCATTTAGCTCAAAGCACCACTGAGTCCACCTACAGTTTTGCACACCTGCAAGCATTGCTATCGTCTCTTAGTTTTATTGTAACAATAGCTCAGGTTAGGAAAAATCAAGTGTGTAAGTCAACTGAATGACACCTGAAATTTATCATTACTGGTTTGTGGTGGTGTTCATCTACAATTTAGGACAGATATCCTACTGCTGAGCATACTGTTTATTGTAAACTATGTAGTGTTACTATGTTAGTGTTGCTCATGGCCGGCAGGTAGATAGAGCCTGTGATTTGGTTCTGGTCTACATTATGTTGTTACATCGTGAGCCAGTTAAAATATGCCTAACATTTGCATATATTGTTACAAATTTACATGTACATTAGAATAGCCTTGAAAATGGCAACAGCAATATTAGTGGACAACTTCAACAGTGGCACATGCCTTGTGAATAGTGCTGTGCAAATTTCATCCAAAATAAGATAAGATTATCCTTTTCTTAGTCCCACAATGTGTAATTACAGCCACAAAATAAAAAGAAGCATCAGTAACAAGCAATAAATATAAATAGTATACAAGTAATATAAACAAGAGGAAATATAAAAAATAGGAACAGTATAAATAAGAGAAACTAGGACACTATAAACAAGAGAAATATAAAAAATAGGAAACAATATATACAATAAAAACAATAAAACAGGCTCAACAGTTGGATTTACACCAGTTTAACAAAGGAAATATTGATATAAAAAGCCAAACTAGTCAACTGGTTCTCTCTTTTCCTGCATCCTTAAAATGTGAAACAATTTTACATTGCTGCTAGGGTTGGGCCGTGCCTACCAGATTATGGGGATGTCCATAATGAAACATTATGGACGATGATATAGTTTTTATATATTTTCTTTTATACTTTTTATATCGATGTATGTTTGATGTTAGGCTACAAATTGGGCAGTGACTTATGCAGTTTTTCCTTAGAGGGATAGTTCACCCAAAAATGAAAATTCAGTCATTATCTACTCGCGCTCATGTTGATTGAAGGTCGGGTTTAGTTTTTTTTAGTCCACAAAACACTGCTGGAGTTTCACAGGAACACAGTGTTACAGAATCTCCCATACAATTAACCCGTTTTCAAATGGAAAAAACAACCAAAAACAAACATAAAACACCTCCATACTGCTCGTCTGGTGTGTCTCCTAAAGCCCTGACATGCTGTTCACCTGCACACCGTCACGCCACCCAGTCCAGACTGCGTGCACACGCACATAAAGAATCTAGAGTGAAGATTTAGGCTAAAAACATGGTGTAAATGATGTGTTTCAAGTCAACTTGACATATCGGGGTTGGTTGTGTTTTCCCTTTGAAAACAGGTCACCATTCACTACAATTGTTTAGGAGATTCTGCAATGCTGGAGTTTCCTGTGAAACTCCAGCAGTGTAGATTGTGGACTGAAACACTAAATCCAACCTTCAATCAGCATGAGGGTTTTCATTTTGGGGTGATTTTTGGGCATCCAAACTTTAAGTAAATCAAATGCAAGATCCTATTATAATAATCCCATTCTTCATTTTTGCATTCTCTGGCTAAAACTCCTAAAATACAGTCATCAGTTCTAAGGCACTTAAAATCATGACATTACTATGGTAGAGGGCTCACTGGACAATCCTGATGGCACCATTGGCCCACCTATAATTGCTGCTTTATGACTGCAGGTATTTCTGTTTGGGCTTTTTTCTTGAACACTTCATAAAATATATTAATCCATGGGCAATTTGAAGTTCTCTGTGATACATTTTCTAATTCATTTTCTACTTCTGTTTTGCACATATTGATAGATGGCTTACATTCACATTTGCAGTTTTACACAGTTTGACAGGCAAGCCTGAAGAAGAGTGAGAGGCCATTTTTAAATTCATGCCTTGTCAACCTCCTCCTTGTGACTCGGTAACATAGCAACAGCCAATGCAGGCACTTGGCACCATCACACCCAGATTGATCAGAGAAATGAGGAGCAGAGCGTTGCTTGTTGACGAATTAACTTCTAAGTTGTTTTTTTTTTTGGACTGATTTAATCATAATTTATATTCAGTTTTATCACTCTCAGAGAGAAATGTGGAACAAATTATTCCTGTATT
>JAJHUR010073493.1:0-14569 GCA_027495735.1 Lutjanus campechanus
GAGGAGTTGATGGCTTGATGATGGACTGGTGTGCTGATTGCTTGATATGCTGAGGTGTGTAGAGAGAGCGAGGAACTTGGGGCTGCGTTACAGAACCGTTCTATGTCTTAAGATAGGAAGAGTAAAGATTTTTCCAGGTTTGGTATTACAGAGGGAAATTCCAACAAAGATTAGGAATGCTTACTTCATCCTATCTTATCTCATGTTAGGAAATTCAAAATTTTCCGACAATCCAACATTACTTAACAACTTTTTGTCTGTTACCTAGCAACCAAAACTGCTTTTCTCTTCTCAAATTATAAAACATCCGGTCATCCTTACTAAAAGCTGAACATGACAAGAAACACTCACTCATCAAGCAGGTTTCACGGGGTCGTGATGTAGCCCTGCTCTGTCCAAAGTTAACAAAATCAAACAAAAACATAAAGTTGATCAATAAACACATTATATTGTTTGTTTAATAATGGACCAGACTATTTCTGTTAACCCTGCATCCATATTCATTATGGCTGCCTCACATATCCTGCATCCATTTGGAATGATAGAATGATAGTTATCAGCATATCTCTGGCCTTGGGGGTGGATTTTGTTTCCTTTGGACAGAGGCTGGCGAACTGTTTGTCTCCATTTTCAGTCCTCGAAAATGCTAACTAGCTAGCTGTAGCCTTATTGACCTGCCCCGTCTTACTCTTTGCTCCAACAACACTTTCTCCTTTCCTGTTTTACATGTGCTAGGCGTTTATATTGAAAACTTTCAACAAGAAAGCAAATGAATGTAATTCTCTAAATAATTGAAAATCTCTTCTTTAAATCTCATGAAATATACCCTTACAAAACAACTTATTTATTAAAATATACCAACATTATGTCACATCTTTATTTCAGGGGTCAGTGGTGTCCGATGTGAGGAACACAGTTATGGTTTTGAGGAGCTGTCCTTCATGGAGTTTCCTCCGTTGGATCGCAGGACTAACTTAATCTCTCTTGAGTTTGCCACCATTCAGAGGAACTCCCTGCTCCTGTACAACCCTGGAGGATCGTCCAGCAGAGAGTTCTTCGCACTGGAGATCCTGGATGGAGCCGTACGTCTCTCTTATGACCTGGGCTCTGGACCTGTGAGGCTGCACACAAACAAGCAAGTGGCAGATGGACATTTTCACAGTGTCACCGCCAGGAGGATCGGCAATGTGAGTTTATTAAATGTTATGAATGCCAAAGAAAGATTAGTCAGATGGTGTTTATAAGTTGGAAATGAGAGAAGCTGATCTGATGTAGCATTAATTGCTTTTAACAGATGGGCTCTTTGCATGTGGACAACTGCACTGATGTTGAGAGCAGTGGATTTTGCTTTTCACAGAGTGATGGCAGCTTAGCAAGGTAGCACTGAAATAAAAATGACTAATTTCCCATAATTCATAACTTCTGCTTTAAGCCTTTTTTAAATCTGTATTAATTACCTCTCTGTGTCTTTATCTACAACCAGGACACTTGATGTTGGCAGTAATATGACGTTTGGAGGACTGAGGACTGTTGAATCTATTCTGCTTCATCCTGCTCAGATAAAAACTCATGACTTTGTTGGATGTATTCGTAACATTCATGTGAACGGCATCCTGCTGAGACCTTCGATGGCCCTCACAACATATAACATCCTTGACAGGTAAGACTTTTACAACATGCACAGTTCACTTAGCATATAGCACCAATATAATACTAAATTATGAGGTCCTAGCATTGAAACTATATTTTTGGGATGTATTAGTGGTGTAGGAGTCGAGCTGTGGACCATAGTTGTATGTGACTCTCCATTTGGACAAAACAGGAATTATTTTGTTTACTACAATTCACTATAATCCCAAGACTCAAGCAGCTGAAAACAGTTTTTTTTTTAACCTGTATAATTTGCTGCTCCATTTTGTTTATTGCTTTTATTGGTTTTGCTCGTCAGTGTTCAGTATTTTGTTATTATTTGTTTTTGTGTCTCTGTCTCAAAGTGTTTGTTGTTGGTGTGTATTTTAATTGTCAACCCTGGGCTGTTTGTCATCCTTGCTAGTCTTTGAATATTTTTTTAATTGGCTATTGTTAATCGCTGTGAAGCACTTTGTGAAAAGTGCTGTACAACTAAACTTTACTCACTTTTTTACTTGTTTAAGTTGATCAGGTATGAAGATAGTAAGGTTGAGCATGTGTGTTTGGGACAATAGATGTGTGTTGATGTGGAAAGAGTGTATTGTATATACTGAGAAATCTAGATAAAATATTAATTAACAAACCTTATAATCAAGTTATTTATATAGAAAATTAAATATAGAAATATAGAGTTATAGAAAATGTCTCTCTCTCTTACATGACTGTATGTCTTCATTAATTTGTCTTTGTAACGTATTTTTGTTGTATAAAGGTGTCCTCGGGCAGCAACATCAGCATGTCACAGCAACCCCTGCAAGAACGGCGGAAAGTGCCACGACCTTTGGTCCGGTTATCTCTGTGAGTGCAAAAGCCCATTTACTGGAAGACACTGTGCCAAAGGTAAAGATACCATTTTTACATGATTGTTTTTTTTTTCTCTCTCTTAATTTCCCTCTCAACTTTAATCCTCTGTTCCTCATCCATGTTGTTTTCTTGAATAGAAATGTCAGAGGAGCTTGTATTGAGATTTAATGGCAATGAGTACATTGAGTATGTCATCAAGGAGCGATTCAAGAGAGACTATCTGCTAAAAGACTTGCTGGATGATGAAAAACAGGGAAACACCAGAGACCAAACAATGATTAACATCAAGTTTAGGACCCAAGATAACGGAGTGTTGATGTTTGTTGTGGGACAAACAGGATACACGATGCTTAAGGTACGTCTTAATGCTTTTAATCACAAATATCTACTTATCTTGTATTTATGTTTGGAGCGTAAAATTGTTTGTTTTTTGTCTAATTTAGATAAAAGACAAAAAGCCTGTGTACATGTCTAAAGACACACTGTCAGGACACCTGTCAGAGTTCACTGTGGAGTCTCCGGTGGCTGACGGGCTCTGGCATGTCCTCTCCTTGTCCAGAGATGAACAGAAAACTTTCCTGCTTCTAGATGGTAAACCAGCCTTGGACATCTCTGAGAAAAGTCTGGATCTCACCCCTCTCAGTGTGGAAAAGATTATTGTTGGTGCAGCTCTGACAGCTGATTCAAAGCTCCAACAGACAGGTAAATATACAGAAATCACTGCTGACAAATTAAATCTTTTTTTTAATGTTAATGTTTGAACCTGCATGTGTAAACATACATGAAATTAAATGTTTTTAGCACTTTGACTGACACTGATGAAACTGTCTTCATTCTTTTTATGTCAGGGTTCACTGGATGTGTGCAGTATTTCAATGTGAGCGGTTACACCCTGCCTGTCGGCGGACACAGTCTGATGGTGGACGTCTGGCCGAGCTCCGCTCTCGTCCAGTCGAGCTGCAGCTCTCCAAGCGTCTGCCTCCCGTCCCCCTGCTCCGAGGAGGACACAGCCAGGAGAGGTTGTCTCTCTGCACACTGTCAGAACAGGTGGAGGTGCGGAGCTGCTGTGCAGAACGCTTCCTGCATTTGTTTACATAACGTCTCTGACCACGTGTGTGACATCTGTGTCGCTGCAACTGAGAGCCGCGATCGATGCTCTGAGGCGCAGGCCAGCGTGCCTCTGTGGATCATAGCTGTGGTTCTTCCTCTCTTCTCCGTCCTGGTGATTATAGGAATGTTTGTTGCTCTGTACAGAGTCAGGCGGCAGAGTGCAAAGTGTAGGGGTGAAAACTCGCCACAGAAGGCAGAGCACGGGACAGACAATGTTGCGTTTTGTTTTGATGACAACAGAACGCTCACAGGTGCTGCATCTGGAGGAAAAGAGAAACAACATGACCCGAGGTTAAGTGTGGAGTTTTACTGTGATGCCAGTCTGTCGAGTGTTCAGCCGGTGCCAGACAGTGAGCTGGAGTATTATGAGATCGGCAGCATCTCCAGCGCGTTTCATTCAGACACGGCCTCACTGAAGCTCAGCTGGCACAAACATCTGTACAGCTCAAAGGGTGTGAAAGCTGAACCTAAACGCTGGGGAGATCTGAGGATGCTGTTAGCAGGATTTAAGAAAGAATGCCCCACTGAAGAGAGGAGAAAAAGTCCTCAGAATGTGGCTTCTCTAAACAAGCAGCTGTTGACTAAGATTGATGCAGACCAGCCTCGACAAACGCCGCCTTGTTGCAAGAAGATGTACCTACAACCAGAGTACATGGAGCCTGTTCAGTGCCTCACTTTTGAAGAAATTAATAAACTAAACTCTCCTCTGGAGCAAACAATGCCACATCGAGCATCCCCCAAGAGCGCCCCGATGATTGGCGTCTCCTCTGACAGTGAAACAGACAGCACATTCACCGGTGTAGAGTCTGACTGTGGACAGTTTTCTATCATCGGCACCAGGAAACACGCACACGAGCAGCCATCCCTGCCAGGGTGCAGCATCTTACCCGTCAGCTCATTCTTACAGCACTCCTGTCAGTCTGCTGCAGGTCAGCATGAAGCTGAGAGTGCGCCCTCCATGTTTGAACAATGGGAAAATATTTTAAATGTGCATCTACCTTTTAGCAGCTATGTTGCTGTATTCGAGGATATTGCATGTCTACCCAATGAACCCAGTCAAAGCTATGATATGCAAAGTGACATAGAGGAAATTATTTGATGGTTATTATGAAGCTGTAGCTTGTTAGGGAATTTTCCAATTTTAGGTATCATACTAAGGTCATTGCGAGACCTGCACTAACTCTTAACAGACACACCGTTTCTCTTCTAGACAGTATAGATGCAGCTGTTTTCTCCTTTCAGATAAACAACCTGATGGTGTTACCATGGCAGCAAAGGTCAGAGATGTGTTTGTCATGTCTCTCTGAACGGAGCAGACATGAACTGTAATCAGGGATTGGGTGTCACTGACCCTACGCTAATGGGAGCAAAGGGTGCTGAGCTGTGATCTCAGACCTCCTTCATTCATACTTCCTGTGTTTGGATTTGCAGACCAATGGGCTAATTCTATCTGCTGCAGACGTGTTGGCTCTGACCTTATTTGGGCATAGATTAATTATGGCATTATCTGTGAATGTTTAAAGACTAATCCCAGAGGACCGAAACGCTAGAATCTAAGGGAACATCGGGACAAATCTTGTACTGACTCATTCTCCTTGATCAAATTTCATTAAATCAGTTTCAGTGTAAGACATATTGGACTCTTGTGTACTTTCTCTATTTGATGTACGGGCCAAAGATAAATTCTACATCATAGCTAATGGATATGGTGAAAAATACCAAATAATTATGCAGTCTGTTACTTGAATTTGATCAAAATGGTTTTGATATATAAAAACTCCTTCATAATGCAAATTAATGACATGAAAAAAGTTTTAGTTTAGACGTTGACCAGGTTCTGAAGAAGCAGTGAAAGATTTATCACTTAAATGAAAATTTATGATCTTTTCATGTCTACTTTTTGCAGTTTTTTCCTCTGAAGACTGTGTGAGGGGGCGTGCATAAGCCTGACATGACAATGTCTTAACCATGACATGAGACCTGTCATGAATCACAAAAGAGTCTTCATGTGTCATTATTTCCACATGTCATTCAGCCAATTATGTCTTTTCTAATGCAAAGGTGACATTGTTTGAGATGACCCAAAACAACATAAACTGTCATAGGCATGTCATTAAGTTTTATTATGCGATTATATGATTTTATAACAGTGTCATGAATAATCCCTTTGATCTTTCAGTGTAATTTACTTAAGATGCTGATGTTGGTCAGAGGGGTGAAAAACAGTTGTTTCCTGTGTTATGTCAGTAAAAAAAATGATTAAAATCAAAATAGTTTTTAGAATAACGGCTACAAGAGAGATGAACGACAGACTATAACATTAAAAAGCCACCACCCACAACCCCAACAAGTCTTCATCATCTGATTTAAAACTTAAAAGCTGTGAGTGGACTTTAATCCACAGCGTTCACTTTATTACTGTACTCTGGTCGTTTGGTTCCATCTAGTGGACAAATTCAAGGTTACATTCAGAGGCGCTCTGTTAAACTGCATAGATTGTGTAAAGAGTGTGTATTTACAGTAGCACATGTAACGCCTACAGGGTTGTAGACAAAACAAGGCGTCACTTTGGGCTTTGGGACCATTTTCTGACATCTTATGGGCCAAACAAGTAATTGATTAATAAAGAAAATAACTGGCATGTTAATCAAAAATGAAAATAACCATTAGCTGTAGGTTTAGTTGTGTCCAAACCCATAAGAATGTGTTTATTGTGATGTCAGCCAAATAAATAAGTGAAATGTGAGTATTTTGTGGATTTTGGTTCTAGCGCCCCACTGAGAACCCTGCTGTTGAAGCGCAACCTCTTTTCTAAAAACAATTAGTTCCATTAAACTGTCAATTGTTCTTTCTTTTAATTGATCAGTCATTTGGGGTTTGGGAAAATGTGAAACTTTGTTTTTGACAAACTCTGTGACATTTTTAACACCAGGGTGTGACTCTAAGTGTTTTATTTTTTCCCAACCAGCCACAACTCAGATATTCAGTTTACTGTCATAGAAACTAAATCAGAGAATTTCAGCATTTTTTCTTCTTAGAAAATTACTCAAAATGATTGATTAATCAAAATAGCCAATTTTCTGTTAATTGACAGATTGATTAATCGACTAATAGTTGCTGCACTAATTTTGTTTTGGTTTTTTGGACCCAAATGCCCCAAAATACTAACTGAAAAAAAAAAACAGCTTGTGTGGAACCGGCTGACAAACTACAGTTATGTCAAACTAATTAGTAAAAACTAGTCTGGATGAAAACCTGATGTTTTAATTGATTTAACTTTAAATTTAGTCCACATGAACTTAAATATCTCATGTTGATCAGAAGTAATTTCATTTAGTTTAATTAGTTTAGTTTTGTGGGCTTTGCTGACAAAATAAATTTAATTAAAGTCAACATTTTAATTTTTTGAGTGGAGTGGAGTGCAGCGTTGGGCCACATTATGATTCTTGTTTTCAAGCCGAGGTAAAAGGTTTCACAAGTGCTCTGGAGACATATACAGTAGGTACATAAAACCTTTGCAAACAGATACACAGTGTCCAGGATATTAGACTGCAGATGAATTTCTCAGATATAATCAGTCATATTCTGAAAGTGTTAAAAATCTCCCAGATACACACGTGCAAACACAAGGATGGATATTACATGTAGTAGTAGTGTGTAGCTGTAATAATGTGCAGGCAATTATTCTGTTTGTGAGGATTTTATTTTGCATTTAAGTGTGCAGAGCATTGCAGTTTAATATTACACAAATACAAGATGGATTTATAAAAGAAAAAAGTTAACTTGATCTCAAACTGAATCAGTATATAAGCAGGAGGATTCTATTCAGCACACGATGTTATTCTGTCTCAATTTAAATCTGCTTTAATCTTAATCAGACACACACAGAAATATAAAAATAAACAAGAAACAACAAGAAAGTAAGCCATGCTATTTAGCTTCTTAAGAATTGCTCTAAGAATCAATGCATTGATTTGTCAACTGTAGCATGTAGCCGGTAGGATGTAAACATGGCGTCGATCTCGCGAGACTTCCGCACGTGCGTCCATTAAGATATATACGAAGTCTCGCGAGATCGACGCCATGTTTACATCCTACCGGCTACATGCTACAGTTGACATTTCTGCTAAAAAACATGGCGTAAATGGCGTCTTTTGCGGTGAATTTTTAATGTCGCGGCTCGCGGACACTTGGATTACACCACACAAGCAGGATGGAGAATTTTTGTGTTTGTTTTGTGTTCTTTTTTTAAACCTTTTATCCGTGGTCACCATTCACTGCCATTGTACTGGATGAGGCTGCTACCCTGTTTCTCCTAAAACTCCAGGATTGTTTTGTGAACTGAAGACCTTCACTTATCATCACATCGGCATAGTGGTGAGTACATACTGAATGGCTTATTCTAACAAGGTGGAATATCACTTTAACACTCAGAGGAGCCCACACTCACTCAACAAGTCTGTTGTGTGATTAACTGCAAAGCTTTTTCTGCACAGCATTTGGGAAAAGTCAAGTTTATTGCATGTAACAGAAGCAGAAATCTGTTCATGAATAAATGCATGAGAAAAGCCTACTAAGAGACGTGGTGAAGGCCTCTCTGAACATGTCACATGTTGCTCCCAATTATGTTGAATAGATAGATAGATAGATACTTTATTGATCCCAGAGGGAAATTCAATATATATGTTACTGAATTTTCTGCTTTTCAATTAACAACCAAACAAACAGAAAAAGATAACAATTTAAAACAACACTGTACGGGTTAGCGTAGTTCATAAAGAAAAGTAGGGAAAAACAACCATCTTTCTCTGCAGGTACATCCGTAAAACAAGAACTGCACGTCATTTTGAGTCAGTTATCAAATTTTCACCATCACAGGTGGGCCTTAGCATCTCATATACTTCATATAAAAGCTCTAGTTAAAATGGCAGATGCATTCACATTCACATATTCAAGGAAGAGTTTCCACATTTTGATCAAATTAGCTGTCTTGGACTGTGTTAGACACATCAGAAAATCTAGCGGAATATGCTCCATTATTATCCTTTGTTGGTGCTTCCATTGAAAAAATATATTTTTCTTTGCACAGAATGTCAGAACATTAAAAAAATTTCTATGATGTACACTGGTAAATGTGTACATTAGGAAGACTAAGGAGAAGCAATACTGGGCCCAGTTCAAGCTCAGTTCTGAGAATATTCTGCGTTTCATGCTGAACAATGTTTTTGTAATTTGGGGCAGGACCAGAAACAGTGTGTAAGGCTGCCAGTATTTATGTCGCATTTCAGACACAACGGTGAGAGTTAGATGAGAGGATCAACAGCTCTTATATGTGTTAGCTTAGCTTAGCAGAAACAGCCCAAAAAACAGCTAGCCTGATTCTGTCCAAACTTAACAAAACCAACCTTCCAGCTCTTCTAAAGCCAATCAACACGTTTTATCTCAATTGTTTTTAAAAAGAAAAAAAAAACCAGAAGTGTAAGTTTAGAATACTGGAAACTATACTGGAGCCAAGAAATTGTCCACTACGTAATCCTCATAAAACAACAACAATCGATTAAACAAACAAATTATTACAAATTCATTTGTATCCTTTACAGGTGAAAGCTGACCTTGGACAGAAACAGGTTAGCTGTTTCCAGGGTAAGTTTTACATTCAAGATGGTAATAGAAAGATGTGTTTATAATAAGAAATAGTAATAATTATTATTTTTGCACTTTTTCAGCAAAGTCACAGGGTAAAACAACAAAGTAATATAGAGAGAAACAATATATATATGAAAAGAAATATGAGATAAGACAAGAAAATATAAATGTAAACATTGAAAAATAACAATAAACTTTATTTATATAGCACTTTTCTTAACATGGTTACAAAATGTTCACAGAAAAAGGACAATAATAAAACAACAGATAAAACACACACACACACACACAAAAAAACAGATAAAGAGGAGTCAAATGAAAACAAGACAAGAATCACAAAACATTGAGGGACAAAATAAATAAATACATGTTTAAAGGCTGGTGTAGCACTAACTTAAATTAAAGAATTCATAAACGCCCTCCTATAAAAGAAGGTCTTAAGAGAGGATTTAAAAGATGTTAATGACATAGTAAATGCATAATACTAACTTTTTTTAAACTTAGAACAAAGTCTTCTTTTTTTTCTTTTTCTTTTTTTTACAGTGTGGCTCATAGAGGATTTTATAAATTATAACTAAGAGTCTGACCATGCAGCAAAATCTTAAAACTGATCACAAATAAAACTTACGCTGTACACCCCAAAACTCAACTGTCTCAATCAGTTGCCCCTTTTTTTTCTTGAGGTTATCATAACTCAAATATTTCTCAGAGCTTCAACATGTACTAAATTAAAATGATTGATTAGGCAAAGTCAACTCAAGCGACTCAGAATTTTCATATTAATTGAAATTTTTAGTTTAATAAACACAAAAGAAAGAAAATTCACTGGCACTCAACATTTTTAGGTTAGTGGAACCTCTAAACAATAAATTTAACTTTCAATATTTATAATAATTAATTTATTTGAGTGTTTGGTTTTACAGTGTACAGGGATGAACACTTTTGAGACAGCAATAGAAAACTCAACATCACTTGATTTACTCAATTGCACATTGCTCTGCTGTATCATTGTACTAATTGCACATGGCCTTACAGTATTTCATCCAGTTTTTGTGCTGATATTAATTTTCCTGATCAGTTTCCTTTTTAAGCTCTCCTTGATATCCTTTGTTTTGAAGCAGTATATTATCGGGTTGACAGCAGCAGGTAAAAGACTGTAGAGCATCACAACAACGATGCGAACTGGAACACTGAACCTGAATCCCACATTGTTTGCCAGGTACACAAAGCATCTCGGCATGTAATACAGAAACGTGATGAGCAGCTGCGGCGTGCAGGTGGACAGAGTCTTCGAGCGTCCCTCAGAGCTGGACATCCTCAAAATAGCGACAATGATGACAAAGTAAGACAAGATGATAAAACACAGCGGCACCAGCAGACTGAACATGGCCAGACCAAACGCCACCACCTGGACCTCTCGCACATTCTCACAGCCGAGCGCTGTTATTGCTATATGGTCGCAAAAGCACTGTATGATTATATTTGAATTACAGAAAGGCAGCGTAAGAGCATCTAAAACGATCCCCACCATCCATGAGATGGGCATGAGCCAGGATATTCCACACAGCACAGAGACAGTATTGTTTGTGAAAACAGCTGTGTAACGCAGTGGAGCACAAATCGCAATAAAACGATCGAGGGCCATCACCATCAGGATGAACGAGTGAGTCGCCCCTATAAAATGAACAAAATACATCTGTGCAAAGCATCCGTAAAACGAAATAATGCTGTCATCAAACCAATATTTAGATATGATCTTTGGCAGAGTAACAGTCCCAAACATCAAGTCTGTTAATGCCAAGTGGCAGAAGATCAGATATGAAGGTTTGTGAAGAGACTGCTCACATTTAACAAACGTCAAGATGAAAATATTTCCTACAGCTATGGCCAAGAAGAGGACGAACAGCAGGGCTGACACGGGCCCATAATACTCCGGTGAAAGTCCAGGAAATCCCAGGATGAAGAAATCTTTTATCCTTGTAACATTAGTGTAGAGCATCACTTTAACTCACAATAACAACCTGTCAAACAGAAAACACAAAGATTGAAGTAGTTGTTGCATGTGAAAAGTTGAGAAAAACATGAAATAACAAGCATTAAAAATAAACATAATTATTTCAAATCGGACAAATATGCAAACAAAAGCAACAGCACAAGCCACTACAGTGTGATTTCATGTCTTCTGTGGAGGTAAATCTTACCTTGTGAAACTTCCAGCAGATCTGCTTCCATCAGCCGACTGCAGTGTCTCTCTGTGGTGCCGCCTAATATGTGCCGAGCATTTTGTTTGACAGTATATTTGATGTAAACAGGCAGATCCCAGAGGCTCCTATTCTCAGATTAGTTCAACTAGTTCTACTTCATGCCAGAGTTGACAGGACACATGACATGCTCAGTAAAATAGGACTCAGTTTCCAATCAGTGGCTTACATCCATGTTTTTTCATAAATGTAAATGCAAATTCACAACATGTCCCTGCTGAACTTGTCTGCTAAATGTTCCCTCACAATGTTTAATGGTAATGTTGAGGCACACAAAACATTCTGTTATGTTAAGTTAGACAGTGATTGGCACTGTTGCCTCACAGCACCAAGGTTTTTAAGTTCAAATCCTCCAGCCAGTTGTGGGGGGCTGAGGGTTTTGTGGCTGGGGCAGGGCCTTTCTGTGCAGAGTTTGCATGTTCTCCTCGGGTCCATGTGGGTTCTGTCCGGGTGCTCCAGTTTCCTCCCACAGTCCAAAGACATGCAGGTTAATTGGTGACTCGCAGGTGTGAATGGTTGTTGGTCTCTACGTGTCAGCCCTGCAATGAACTGGCGACTTGTCCAGGGTGTACACCACCTCTCGCCCTATATCGGCTGGAATAGGCTGCAGCCCCCTGCGACCCTTTAAGCCATTTTGGACAATAAATTATGAAAAAAGTTAGACAGTGGGCTTGACTTGATTGGATGTGTTTACTGTGAATATTTAACCAAATTCACAGTGTTTTGTTGCACAAACCTAAGTGAATCCCCTTTTCCACACACTTGTACTGGCTTGACTTGATTAAGTTTGACTTTGTGCATGAGTCCAGCACAGCAGGGATCTGCATCTCCATGAAGTTGTGTCTTTTTACCGATGACATGCTTGTTTTGAGTCAAGCTGTCGTAAAATGGCAGATTTCCTCTAAATTCTTCAAAATAAAAGTGCCCTGTTATTTTGTTCTTTAAAAACATTTACTATGAAGCAGCAAAATCAGAAAAAGTTGGGTTTTCATCAGCGGTAACTTAACACAACTCCTATACTGTACATCTAATAGTGAACATGAAATGGTAAAATGAAGCAGACAGGTAGCTGAAAGTACAAACAGCGAGGCAGGAGAGAAATTAAACTTCAAACCACAGAGATTTAGTTAGAAGCTACAGAAGCAGGGTTGTGTGCATCCTGGCCCCACTCTGAGATGATCCATCTTGTGTGCGACTCAGCACAGCTTTGTGCGTTATAACTGGTAATAACGGTGCTGCATGGTTTGATTCGGCGAGGCGGGGAAAAGCCTTATAACACTCAAGGCAGGACTGGATGTGAAGCTCACCCCCCAGTTACCACTGGACGCTCAAAATTGATATCAACCCTTCATCAAACTCCTGGTAAGACAACAGAGAAGCCAACACCCCAAATGTTGAAGTAAAATGTCTGAGCTGTGAAGTGGCGCAGCTGTGATCACTGTGATCACCCTTAAGGCACAACTCATGAGACCTGTAGAAACATAACACATTCAGCTGGAGTCAGAAACATGGGTCTATCAGACTGTCCTCGCACACACCCAAAGTTTCCCATACGCCCTGTGAAACCTGTGACTGTTTCACAACATTAACCATGTGTTCAAAAGACTTTCTGGCAGCATCTGATACAGTCACTAAAGAGTACCTAGTGAATCAGTATGAAATACAGAGGAGTATGTCAAAACATCTGTATTTGGTGAGTTGGAATGAGAGCATTGAGTATTAGGTTTGCAAATGTCATCCACTTTTGGTGAACACTATAATTGAAGTGGCTTGTTTGGTGCCCAGTAGATGTAACATCCAGAAATTAATTAAAAAATCACTCTTGTATGTGAGTAAAAATAAGACTTTAATAATGATATCTGGAGTCCCATTATAATACAGAAAAAGTACAGTATTATTTCTTCCTATTAGCTAATCAGTTATATTATATGAGATACTGTGCGGTATCTGTAAAGCAATTACATCTGAAATTACCAGCAAGTGCCATTTATACACCATTATCATCTGACTTGCTGTAAAACACACCATTTGCACTAATACACAAGCAGACACAAAACTAAATTTACACATGTTAACCTTTTCTAAAAATAATTTTCTATTGTCACATTTCTTGCAAATTATGCCAAACTTTTATCATCAGTTCGTTATTAGAATGAAAGTTTGATCTCTACTCCAATCCGACTCGTTTTCAGCTTCTTCATCAAAGTCTGTTTGATGTCCTGAGTCTTGAAGCAGTATATGAGTGGATTAACAGCAGGTGGTAAAAGACTGTACAACAATATCAGCAAAATACGAACATCTAAACTGAAAGAAAACCCCACAGTATTCGCTACATAGACAAAACACCTGGGCAGGTAAAAAAGACATGTGATAAATATTTGTGGGGTGCAGGTTGATAAGGTTTTTTTGCGCCCTGCAGCGTTGGACATTTTCAAGATCGCCACAATAATGGAAACATAGGAAAACAAGATGAATGCAAGAGGAAGCAGAAGACAAAACATGGCCATACAGAGAGTTGTGACCTGAACCATTCTGACATCGTCACCACAGGCCTGACTCGTGATAGAAATGTGGTCACAGTAGCACTGAGCGATGACATTAGATTTACAGTAAGGTAAAGCGAGGGCTTGGACAACAATGGTCACCAACAGAGACACAGGTATTAACCAGGCGACCCCACAGAGCACAGATATGATGTTGTTTGTGATCAGGACAGGATAACGCAGCGGGATGCATATCGCAACAAATCGATCAAGAGCCATTACCAGCAAGATGAAAGAAGTCACTGATCCTAAATAATGAACAAAAAACATCTGTGTAAAGCAGCCATAAAATGAAACAACGCCATCATCAAACCAGTATTTTGAAATGATCTTTGGGAGAGTCACAGTGCCAAATGTTAAGTCATTCAACGCCAGGTGACAAAACACCAGATATGTCGGTTTTTGCAGGGACTTCTCATAGGCGACGAAGGCTAAAATGAAAATATTTCCCACTACGATAGACAGATAGATGAAAAACAACAGAGCTGACACAGGTCCATAATACTGTGGTGAAAG
>JAJHUR010073494.1:0-13301 GCA_027495735.1 Lutjanus campechanus
ATTTACTGTCGTAAATGACAAATAAAGCAGCAAATCCTCACATTTTAGAAGCTGGAACCAGCAAATGAAAAATGGCTGAAACGATAAATGGATTATCAAAATAGTTGGCGACCAATTTTAGTTCGATTGACTAATCTATTAATCGACTAATCAATGCAGCTCTATCTGCAAATATTCTGATCATCGATTCATCATTTTGAGTCATTTTTATGTCCAAATTGTCTAATCTCACCTTCTTAAATGTGAATCCTCTGCAACAATAAACTGAATATCTTAGAGTTGGACAAAAGACATTTGAGGACGTCACCTTCAGCTTTGGGAAACACTGACATTTTATGGACCAAACAACCAACCAATTAATTGAGAAAATGACTGACATTAATTGATAAAGTTGCAACCGTATGTATATATTTTATACTCTGCATATCATATTGTGTAAACTGGTCAGGCTCTACACACAATAGATAGGAAAAGAAAGAAACAAACTGTTAATCACAATAGAGCTGCATTAGTTGGTTCACTAATTAGCTGTCAACTATTTAATCAACAACTACTATTATGAACAATTGTTTTGAGGCATTTTTTAAAAAGAAATGCCAAAATTGTCTGATTTCAGCCTCTCAAATGGGAATGTGTTCTAGTTTCTTTGGTCCTTTAAGACAGTAAACTGATCTTTGGGTTGTGGACAAAATAAGACATTTGATGTCACCTTGAGCTTTGGAAACAGTGAACAACATTTTTCACCACTTTCTCAGGTTTTATGGACCAAACAACTGAACAATTAATAGAGAAAATAATCAGCAGATTAATCAATAATAAAAATAACCGGGCACAAAATTAGCGCGAGCCACCAGTCAAATGCAGGTAAAATATGCAAGTCGATGGCTGGTTGATTTGCTTCACTTACCAGCCAAAAACAACTTAATCGAGTGGCTGGTCAAAGGTGAACATTCTCTAGCCATGTTGCTGATAGACAGAAAAGGTCATTTTGCACCCCAGTTGTAGCCCTAAATCACAAGGCTATGGTCTTCAGCATTCTTTATCCAGGTCAAAGCTTCATAGAGGAAACTTGAGTTTACCTTGAGATGGTACACGTTGCCCTGCGCCCTCATCACCAGTTCACTGGCTGGAATGGACTGACCACAAGCGCTGCAAGCTCCACTGTTCCCAAATAATCTGAGGAAAAGGAAGGAACGAGAAATGGAAGTGTCACTATGGAACCACGGTATACATCTGCATAGATTTAGCCTTGTGTAATGAACTGTGGTATCCACACTTTTGTCTGTTGAGTGTCTGACTGAATGAGAGCTACAGTACATTCAGTGCTAAGTTCACTATTCCCCAGCTCCATTTCTAACTTGAAGGGAAAACATACAGGAGGGGAGGAAAAAAAAAAAAAAGAATGAAGAAATAGAAAATCATCACAATATCGACGGAAAAATGAATCCTCCAGCACTCAGCTCTCCACGAGCATCTAGCACTGAAACTGCATATTACTTTTGGTGCACATTTTTTGCAACCTAATAATAACCTGGAACATAAGCAATCAGGACCTAAGAGGATTTGATTGTACATCCAGGCGGAGACATAGTGCTTTTGCCATTAGGACTCCTGTGAATGCTCTGTCAGTGCCGTGTTTCCATTAGAAACCCGTAGCTACTCGGGTTGATATATAATGTGCATGGGTTAACCTTTTCAATCATGGTGTCAACACTTTAGATTTGCTTCTGCTCATCTCTTTCGTCCCTAACCTTCTCTCTCTCCTTCCCTCTGCCTCTTGATAATGAAATGCTTGCTCCAGCTTCCCTTCTATCTTCCTTCTGAGTCCACAATTTAGATTACTTCATCTCGGTGAGCAGCAAACTGAATGAAATTTCGATTTGAGCAGAAAGTAATTTACTGGGATCTGGACCCATTTGTCATCATATCTCACCGGGTGTTTGCTCTATCACTGCACTTTTCCTAAGCAATCAAATAAGACCACGGCATCTGACATGCTCCGGAGAGAAGGGGAGAGAGGGATGGAGAAAGAAAGGGATAGGGGGGAGTGGTTAACATTGGTGTGTGTGCATCAGATAAAGTTGTTTGGCTTAAAAAAAAAAAATTAGCAAGAAAAAAACAACAAGAGGAAAAGTGTTGTGAGAATTACCTTTTTTTTTCGCTCATTCATTCTTGAGGACAATTTTGCGAAAAGTATTTAACAAATTCGTGCTGAGCGGGGAGCAGGGGAATAAATGCTTCTACCATCCCAACCATAACCCAAGCAGTTGTTAGATATATTGACGAACAAACAAGCCAGAGCTCTTTGCAAAGGGACACAGAAATGGCTTTCAATAAGACAGCCTAGGCAGAAGCAAATTTTGTCTTGGCATCATTTGGAAAGGCTCCATCAAAACTCAATTTCAGAAACTAATTAACTGGAGACTGTCGTCACAACACTGCCAATTCTCTGCTTTCACTGGGACAAACATGATAGTGGAAATGAACATATAGGCCTCGCTTTAAGACTCTTATGCTCGTGCAATGTGTGGGGAAGCAAAACTACACTTCTCCTGCAAAGACGTTCCTGCATATCAAAGCTGCTGAAATTCAAACTTTTGCTCAAATTGAAAAATATGTTCCTCGTGTTGATGCTGAATTCATTCCTCGAGGAGTTTCCTGAGAGGTGTCGAAACAAAGGTGACAGGACGTTTTCACCATAGCCTTTTATATTTCACCACAATGTGAAAACTCATACCAGGTTAATTATTTTACCAGGGGGAAAGCTCTTCATAGTATTTGATTTAAGGAGCCAAAGCCTTTAGGTGCTCAATTAAGTTGCTATATCGGTTTGAACTTGGGCTCTAATGGCCTCCTCTGCCAGTGACCTACAGCGCCGAGGTGAAGTAGACACCCTGGGTCAGTATAATTAAGGCCAAGGGACTCTTTAATTGCAATGACACATCTGGTTTCAGCTCCTAAAGAAATCACTGATTCGTACTCTGTTTCTGGAGGATGGTTCCATCTTGATTTATCTGTTTTCTCCCCCCGTGGATGTGACTTTGCCACGACCAACGTGTCTGATTAAATTAAATAACAAAGGAAAAAACACATCCAGAGCTGTCTGTTGTCTATATAGGCAATGACTATTGGATTTCATTTCAGCAGTGACTGCCAGGTGAAATATAGCATGGCTTGCTGCTGGGCTGTCTGGTAAATGCAGACCTCATTCACCAAGGCCTTTGAGTAGGGTAAAATTACCCCACAACAATGATTTCTGCAACACAGTCCATTAAAAATGCCTCTCTACATCAGCAGCCAAAGCACCTTAAAAGCACTAGGCCATATTGATACTGAAGCGGGGCTTTGCATAATGGCAAGAGCTGCATTAGAAAAAAGGGTGGAGGGGACGAGGATGGGGTTGGGTGGGATGGGATGGGGAGGGGAGGGGAGATTGCGAGGATGAGGGAGGGCGCCGCGCGTGGATCTGTGTTGTGTATGTGCATGTGTTTTGGGAAGAGGGGGGATGGGGAGGTGTGTGTCTGTGTGTGTGTGTGTGTGTGTGTGTGTGTGTGTGTAGGGGTGGAGGGTGGGTGGTGGTGGCGGTGGGGGATCAGCCAAATTACACTTGGTTAATTCAGAGTAACAGATCTGGCCCCAAGTGAATTGAAGGCCTTGAATTAATTCTGTTATGACAAATCAAGATAAACGTTTCCCCTAAATTGCATGCGATTTAATTAATTTCTGAGATCCCGTTTTTTTCCTGGCCTAATAGTTCACATTCTCTTGTGCTGTCATAGTGCTTGAGTGGGCAGACTTCAAAGTGATATTAAATAACCAACTATTAGATTTACCTCACACGTTCTATTGGAAAAGTGCCATTTAATTACCTAGGCTTATTCAATTAAGGGGACAGCATTCTCCCTGAATCCAGCAGCCACAAGTAAATTAATTCTCCCTCTACTAGCAGCCCACAGAAATAATATCAGCACCAGCTTAAAACAACATGATCCCCACAGCAAATGCAACTTTGGCTTAAAGTTTGACATTAAAGCTTTCGGTGGCAGCGCAGCATGAAAAGCAGGGACGGTGCTCGTCCTGTGATGTTTGTGAACGCTCCCACTTGATTGATGGGAGATGGGTATCATCCCAGGCCAGGCATACATCCCATTATAGCTGTGATGTGATGCGTTTCGACTCCTGATCAATCAGATGAGCATTTTTCATATCAGCTGTATTAATGTGAGCTTCAAAATGTATGTCGTGTGAGCAGTTTAGCAGTCTATTACAAAAATGAGTCTGCCCCTTTAAGATGAGGGGGGGGGGGAACAGCGGCAAATGGCCTTCGCAATAATCCCTCTTCTCTATCTGTCTTTCTCTCTTGCTCTCTCTCAAAAGCCAATTTGGTTAATTAAATGTTTTGTTTGCAGTGTGGCTCTCATTCATTTCGGACACGTCATTGGGAGCGGATACAAGCCAGGGACCAGATCTCATTAGATAAAACCCATCAGGACTAAAGGAAATGGAGGGGGACTATAATTAAAGCATTTAATTGTGTAGACTCACTGTCAGATGTTTTTTTTCCCCACTCCTATCTTTATCTCTACAGAGATCTCATGGTTCCATAATATGCGTTTTAGCTCTTCCACCAAGCATGCTCTCATTACAAGTGGAAAGGTGTATCCACATTTTCTCCCCTTCCAATTTTAATTACGTTATAGTCCCATTATGAATGAAGTACCCCATTGACTTCCTCATCCTTTTTATGAGGTGGGTGTGAGAGCGCACAGGCACACTTTAGATTTTGAATTATCCGTGCAGATTTAATAGCAGTGTTGCATGTTCATGTTGACTGTAGTGCAGTTCCATCTCTCAGATTATTAATGCAAAAGAAATAAACTGTGCCCAAACTTAAATACATTAATTTACGTGTATGTTAACTTACAAAAACAGAAAAATTAAACTGGAAAACATGGCTTGCATAGATGTAGATATGATCTGAAGTGTTAGAGAAAAACAGTCAAAACAGCTAATTAACAGGGTTAAAATCAATACTGTTTTTGTGCACGAGAGAGATTCAAGAAAGTATCTGAACTTTCAGTAAACTGTGCCTTGTGCCGTCACATCAGACTGCTCCACATTAGCAGAATGAGAGTGTCATCAATAAGCTCTGGTTGGGTGTCTGGCACACCTACTAGAATATTTAAAAAGGCTCTCTTTGCTAATTAAATGCTGCTTTTCTGTTACATAAAAAACAACCAAAAAATACACCGATAATCTGAGCCCAACACTAACACTGTACATATGTCGTGCGGAGCAGACATAAATCTTACAAGACCAATTATCTGTCCTTCAGTTGACCATGAACAGCAAACAGGACAGACATGCAGATGGCCTGCAGAGCAACTCTTTTGCTTTGTGCTCTGTCAACATGCCAGCGTGTTTGACCTCCTTCAGGGTAGACCAGGGAGACTTCAACCAGGAGACTTTAATGAACACTGATGATGTTACGACAATTTGAGACACATGTTCTGCAGAAATACACCCAACATCACTGATCATTGCATGACCAGCAAAGAGCTCTGCTAATTCAGTTTTAAAAGCCCTGTTTTTGTCCGTTTATAACTTGATTTAATATTCTTTCTTAATATATTCCAGGACTTTTAAAAGTAAAGTTGTCTGGTTTCTGAGAAACACAACTGTCTTTATTTTCTTTAAAAAAAAATCACGTAAGACTTGAATGATGAAAGATGAATTATCTAACTTCAAACTAGGGCTGGGGATAATGCACAAAATTAAATAACACAATACTTTTGACCAAATACCTCAATATTGATATTCATCGATACTGCGACAATATTGTCAGGAAGACAGTTTTGATAAATAATCATCAGTAATGTGGATACAATGACTAAATAGGTAAAAGTAATTAATAGAACAGCAAGAACAGTCCAGTAAATTCAGAAAATTACATCACTTTACTGTAATGCAGCCTTTAAAACCAGGTAAAGACAAAACTTATGCCATATCCAAACTCTAAGACGATAGCTAGATGTCCAGTCTATCAGAGTATCTATATAATATTGCTATATTGCCCAGCCCTACTTAAAACAGCAGTGACTTCACATAATCTGTGGTAATAACTATCAAAATTAGTGCTAATTTAAATAAGAGATACATGCATTACAACATCTTTCTCTCACCTGATATAGTCATTTCTGCAGAGGATCATGCCGCTTTTTGTGTAGCACGACGTGCCGATTTCGCCCAGCTGGGCCTGGCAGCAGGAGCACTTGAGGCATCGGCTGTGCCAGTAGCTGTCCATGGTGTAAAGGAGGAAACGGTCTGCGATTTTGCCCCCACAGCCCGCACACCGCTTCCAGGACAGAGAACCTGTGCCCACCGGTGGTGGCTGGCTGCTGCCTCCGGGATTCACCATTGTCCCTAAAAAAATAGAAAACACACACACACAGAAGAGATGATGTTGTACACGTCACACCCAGAAGCTTGCTGTTTTGTACACAATCGGGTCAGGACCTAGCAAAGGTCACAGGAATGTGTTGGATACAGCAGGGTAATACACAACAACACAACACAAGTGAATTTATCAATTATCCAATTTAAAATTCCAGTCTCTTGAACATGTTGTTGCATCAGCCTGGGCTTTGACTACAAATCGTACCAAAGCACAATAGCTGATCTCATAAAGGGAACAGTTCTGAGTCCTGCTCTGCTACAGGAGAGCTACGAGTCATTTAGCGAACTAATCTGCCCTTGATCTCCGTCTCATCCCCATGCTGTTGCTTCATTGGACCTCTCATGATGAATGTCTGTTAACTGATAACACCGGGAGCCAAAGGAACAATTATGCAGCGTGGGCTTTTGTTGAGCTGTCCTAAGAAATTCTAAATAGCACAATACTTCACCACACAGTTCCTCGCTCTATTGCAGTTTGAATAGCTGGAAGGTGGTGATTATTGGCAAACACAAAGGAATACTGTATGAAAAGGCTGGAGCAGAACTGACTTCAGACTGGTGTGAGACAGTCGGTTGTGTGTTTACCAGCACTTGATGCTTGCTTGGCCTTTGACCCTGAGCAATGAATGTGATCTGCCTTAAAACTAAAAAACAAGATATAACAGCACCGTAATATCTGCTGTAATGATGCTAAATGTTCCAATCTCATGCAATGCAGGCATTTTCACCCACAAAATTAATGTGGCTTCTTTCAAATGTAATCCTCTCCAATTTGGTCAGGCAGGCAGACTACATGGATAAAGCCAAATCTTTGTTGAAAGGCAGGTAGGCTAATTAGAGTTGGGGAGGTGGAGGGAGGAGGGGGTGCACACAGAAAAGCATTCAGTAAGCCCATTAGCGATGGCTCTTAGGGACAAACCACAGCGTACCTTAGTGCTGATTAAATCTAAAAGGAGATGAATCAAAAGGCCGACCTGAAAGTGACTCCCCTGGATAAACAAGACGGACTATCGTCAAGTTTCATTCAGTGAGGAGTTTCTTTTTTTTTTTTTTGCTGAGGGATGGAGGGGACAGGAGGGGGAAGAAGAGGGAGGAAGGGGGGGTGGGGGGTGGCTTTTAACTTAAATGGGCTAACTCAAGTAATTACACGGGCAGGCAATTTGGGCGGAGAGACCAAGTCATGGAAATAGACGAGTAGAAGCGAGGAGGGAAAAACATATGAGGCAGCCATGTGCTAAAAGGTCCTGTCTGCTGCCTACTGCGGCTGCTATTTGTAAGCATAGTTCACCCAAAAATGGAAATTCTGTCATTATCTGCACACCCTCACGCTGATTGAAGGTCAGGTATAGTTTTGAAGTGGAGTGAAGTGGAGCTTCACAAGAAGACAGCGTTGCAGAATCTCCCAGACAATGGACATGAATGGTGACTAGTTTTCAAACATTAAAAAAACAACACATAAAAAACAAAATATGCCTCCATACTGCTCGTTTGGTGTAATCCAAGTTTCCTAGTTGACCTGAAAGATGTCACCATGTTTATAGGCTGAATCTTCACTGTAGATCCTTAGCTTGGAGCCATGTTCACATGCGTGTGTACACAGTCTGAACTGGGTGTGTGTGTGTGGTGTGACGGTGTGCAAACGGCATGTCAGGGCTTTAGGAGATTTGGGTTACACCAAACAAGCAATATGGAAGCACTTCATGGTTTTTATTTTCTGTTGTTCTTTCTGTTTAAAAACTGGTCACCATTCACTTACATTGTTTGGGAGATTCTGCAACACTGTTTTCCTGTGAAACTCCAGCAGTGTGTTGCGGACTAACAAAATAAACCCGACCTTCAATCAGCATGAGGGTGAGTAGTTAATGACTACATTTTCTTTTCTTTTGGGTGAACTACCCCTTTAATGGAATATGAAAGAAATGTAGCAGCACATTTGTATTATTGCGGGGTAAACAGGAGGATAAGGGGATACTGTCGCAAGAATAACACAAGCTGTATCAAATATCTTAAAAAGAAAGACATGACACAAGTAGCGAAACAATTAGCAAGAATAAAGCAGACATTTTTAAGGAGTCAACATGCAAACACTGCTGTAATATCAACCAACACCCACCTCGTTTGCCTCTTTTAAGTGTAATGGCTGTAAAGTTAATGACTCGAAGCGAACGGAGGTAAACAGGTAGCTAACAGTCCCAAAAAAAGTGCAGGTAAAATGCGGAGCAGCGAGCGAGCAAATGGAGTTATCAGATAGTATTTCCACTGGACGGTTCCCGTGTTACTGTCGCTGCTTTATTGCTCTTTTTCTCGTCGGAACAAAAGGAGTCCATTGCAAGACGTAATTACAGGTCTACGCACGTGCCGTAACGTCCTCGGAGCGACACAGAGAGTGCGTGTTTTGGCCAAAAAAACAGAAGGAACGAGGCTGTAATTCTGCTCTGCTCTCCGGTCCCTGCTTGTTCTACATGTGTCGCTGACAGGAAGAAACCTCCAGTAAAAAACCCCTTTTAGCCGCGTGACGAAGGTGCCGCCGCAGCCAATCGGCGCGCGGGCCATTTAGGAGGAATAACAAATCCAGCCAATCAGAGGGAGGCGAGATTGACTCGGACACGCAGCACAGGCGGATGGAAACGGGGAGGTGAAGCGGTGGAGATGGATGGACCGGGGAGGTGCGAAAGAAACGGCGAGGAGACCAGTGTCAAATGGACACACTTAAAAATATTTACAGGGACAAAGTGGAGATGCTGTAAGACACCAAAGGCAAGTCTTTAAAGGGACAGTTCACCCCAAAATCAAAACTATATAGGCTATGTTCTTATTTATTCATTTAGGTTGCTTTGGTGTGAGTTTATGTCTCCAGTTTAAAGGGACTAAATAGCACCCAGCTCCTTTTTCTGCGATAGAATCTACCAGAATTACTTTCTTCAAGAAAGAAGAAACTACTCTGCTCCTGCATGAAACTGTTTACAACAAGGTCCGTCGATTATCTTGAGTAACCGGGTCTTGAAAGATACACCAGTGTTGAATTAAAAATTTCCCCCCCATTTTTATTATTATTTTTTTTATTTATTTGTTTGTTTATTTATTTTTGCGTGGTGCTTTGACACCACGAGCCAAGTGCTATTTAATCCTACGGAGAGAAAGCAGACATTTCAATGGCTGTTATCTCCAAAACTCAGCAACTCACATCAAAATAATCTAAATGGAAAAATAAAAACCACAAGTAAGAGGGAAAATATGTATTTTTCTTTTGGGGATGAACTGTTCATTCAATAAGCCTATAGTTAGTGTGTGTGCCCTGTTTAATTAGTTAAACTGTGAAATTTTTTATCTTCTCTAATTATCTAAAACTCTCATAAAGGGAGTGATTTGTTGTGATATCTGAATATCATCTTAATAAAACTGATGTGTCTCCTTTCTGCGATCATGCAAGAGCATATTTTTCTAAATACAAGCTGCATGGCAACATCCAGTGAGCTACATTCATCTCACGTCTGAGTTTAATTAGTTGACATTCAATAACTACTTAGTTTACCGAGGGTGACTCCAACCTCTGGGAAATATCATGGCCTAATAGCTGCGTAGTGGCGCCATCGTCTGTCACTAAAAATAATCGCAGCGAGGCCTGCTGTCGTTTACAACCTCATTAAGCCTCAGGTCATTGGTTTCAACACCTATTAAGGCTAATCTGCAAGACCTCGATTTGGCTGAGATCCTCTAATTCATTCAGTCTTACAGTTTGAGTTTTTCACTATCATGTGAGACTTCAAAGACGAGATAAACTGGAAGCGATTGCAACACCTTTTAATAAAAAATAATGTGGCGCTGACATGTTTTCTAACATGATGTTGAAAGAGAAGTGAGTTCCTCCCCCTTTTTAAAAAAAAAAAATTCAGATCTTACCAAAATAAAAGCTGAGGTGCTTCATTGTAGCAGCCTCAAATTGTTCAGGGAGAAACAAGTGATTTGAAAAGTGCTCTATTTGAAAAGTGCTCTATAAGTAAAGATGATGATTATTTTTATTATTCAGAGCCCAGGACAATACCAGAGTTTTGGGGCTGATGCTGACATGGATAATAGGAAGTTTAAAAAAAAAAAATCGATATCGATATATTGGCCGATATTCTTTTCATAGACTATAACAAACAGAATATATAACATATAAATACACATTTATTTTTACAATGATCTGTCAAAAGTGGTTAACACTTGTTATAAAGGTATGTAATCGGGGCAGGATATTTTACAATTTAGCAATAAATGTCATCAATAAAAAATGAATCAGGGCACTGAAACAGTAAACTTTCACCGATATTTTTTATATTTATAAGTAATTTTAAAGCACAACAATATGAATAAAGCGAAACATGTATATTTTAAAGCTGAATTACGGATCAAATATACACAGAATGCTGCCTATAAAGTATGAATGCATGATAAATATCAGGGCTATCCAGCTATATCGGTTTATATCAGTATCAGTATATATTTGCCGATAAATATCAGCTATAACAATATCTGATTTGACATATTATGTCAAAGCATTTAATTGGAACTCTTGTGCTAATTGTCTGTAAAAGCCAAAGTATGTTTTTGAAGTTTTTTGATGAACTTCACTGGAAGAAATAACTGAACATTTGAAAAGTCAGAACTGTTCTTTATTTTTGTTGTCATATGTCAGATTCGGTTCAGTCAGAGCTGTGGAATATTAAATCATTGATCTTTGCTCACTGCATCTTAGCCTTTCTTAGCCTCAGGTTTGCATGAACTACAGGTTATATGAAGTTCTTTTTAAAATACAAAAATGTGTAATTAACAGTTATTGGTATCGGCCATGAGAAGCAAGTAATTATCCATTATCAGTATCCGCTGGAAATAATCCATATCATTCATCTCTACTATAAAACTAACAAAAACAATATGCATTATGTTCATAATGGTGTATATCAGACAGCATACATCACGACACTGATATACACCGATATAGCTGTGATAGGCCAATATCGGGTTGACAATATCGGTCGACTGATATATCTGTCAGGCTTTAGCCTTCAATGAGACTAAAAAAGTGTTTTTTAAAAAAGTGTTGCTGCTATTGTAGAAAAGTTGCCTCATATAAAAGTTGTTTGAGATTCACCGGGTTGAGCGGTTTTACATGACAAAACCGCTTCATTATGAGATGCCCCTGGCTTCATTAGAAAGACATCAGATGTATAAAGATGATCTTTTTCTTGACTTTAATTGTTTAATTATTCTTGCAGCTCCAAAGAGATTGTGCTGCATCAAGCTGATTTCCCTTTTGGCAAAGCCAATGCTACTCCACCTTGGTTTGAGCCACACTCTCCTGACACTCTCATCAAGCCTCTCACTCAGTAGAACAAAAAAACACAGAAGATGGCAAAGAATATCTTTTCCACCAAGGAATGATTAATTGATATAAATGATTAAAACAGTGGGAAATTATGAAATGAATTTGAAAAGGGGCCTCACAGGAAAAGCTTTGTTTGTTCCAGGCCTATTTTAATGAGCTTTTCATAACTGGGCAAGAGAAATTACTCTGCGTGTTCTTTTTCTGGAGCTCTTTTGCAAAATAATTATGGCTAGTTGAAGTGAGGAGGAGGAGGAGGAGGAGGAGGTGGAGGGGTCAGGGAGCTGTGAGGGGTAGAGGGTTTGGAGATGAGGAGGAGGAAGGGGAGGGGGGTGTTCCCCCAGAAATTGATCATCTCCTTTCTCCGCTGAGATCTTTCAGTCCTGTGGCAGTTTCCAAGCAGCTGCATTATGAAGCAGACCAGATAAAAAAAAAAGTAGAAAAAAACAGCGGCACACAACAATATGGCGGAACACTATTTCAATGTTTAAACAGGGACAAGAGAGCGTCAGATGTGGCCCGCAGTGTTGATACTCCCCACAGGGGTGATCTCACCGAGATGAAAAGGAGACCACGGTGCTTCATAATGAAGCTGCTTGTCCTGTGGGAAAAAGCAAGAGAGCCACATTCAACACGGTGGTTAACTTCAGATTGGGATTCACTCTGTGTTATATTCTATTAACATGACATTGAGCCACAAAGGCTGGTTTCAATCTGCAAGTTTACACACCACAGGCAATCCTCTGACTAAACAACATGCAGGTCACCACAACTTTCTCTCACACTCGTTCCCCAAGATCACATCAGATTGTTTACCACAGCAAAGTGCACCCGTGTCTTCTGTTTTGCGATATAGCATCACACTCGCTTTACTGCATGTGTGTGTGTGTGTGTGTGTGGATGCTGTCTTTTAGAGAGAATGATATTCAGTTAGCTGAGCCAACTGATGAGGGGGAGATTAGAGTTCAGATTATCTGCTGATAGAGACTGACTGAACGGAGGATGGTGGACCCGACAGCCAGATCTCCAAATGAAATCTTCTAAGTAACTGGCTACTTACCTAAAAACACATTAGGAATATTTCGACATTTGGGAAAGCACAGTTATTTGCTCCCTAGCCCAGAGTTAGATGAGAAGATTAATGCCTATTTTAGGTCTGTATGCTAAATGAACCTAAACTCAGCTGCCAGTTAGCTTAGCTTAGCATTAAGAGTGTAAACACAGGAAAAGGGAGAAGATGGAAACTAGTTCCATTAAAGTTTCATGTCTGTTTGTTTAGTTGCAAGCTCAAGTCAGGACATGGCTAGGCCTAGCTTAGCATTAGTACAGGAAATGGGGAAACAGATAGCCTGGTTCTGTCCAACGGTAACAAAATATACCTACTGGTACCCATAAAGCATACTTGATTTTCCCAGGAGACTCCTGTTTTTCATTGCCCTCTCCTTATTTCCTTCTGGAATCACAATTGTATTTCTCGATT